>JANHGB010040117.1:0-25977 GCA_026283785.1 Coracopsis vasa | reverse complement strand
AAAGCTGAGTGAAGAAGGAGGAAGGCGGGGATGTTTGGAGTGATAGTGTTTGTCTTCCCAAGTAACCATTATGTATGACTGAGCTCTGCTTTCCTGGAGATGGCTGAACACCTGCCTGCCAATAGGAAGTGGTGAATTATTTCCTTGTTTTGGTTTACTTATTAAATTGTCTTATCTCAACCTGTGAGATAAAGTTTTCTCACTTTTACTCTTCCAAATCTCTACACATCTCAACAGGGGCAGTGAATGAACTGCTGTGGGGTGCTTAGTTGCCAGCTGGGGTTGAAGTACGATACCCATTTAACGGGCTGGAGTTTTTGTGTCTCTTAAGGACCTGCCAAAATACTGATAGACTTAGGAGCCCTGTAATGATTACTGCCATTTCTTCTGCTGAAATCTGACTAAGGACACTCAGGAGCTGGGATAATGGATTCAATGCCAGATGAGAGGAGATCACTTGACAGCTGTTTGCTGGGTGGTCAGTTCTAGGAAATTGCCAGTTCCTGAATAAAAAGGAAAATTTATAGCTTGCTGGCTCTCTATTTCTCATGGCTGTTGATCTCAAGGCACTTCTCACTACTCAGTAAAAAACACCACAGAAGCCCCTCTAACCACCTACTATTTCAGCTAAGAGTGAGGCAGAATAAAATGGAAACTTACGTCTTGTGGCTTTTTCTTAATTTTATAGTTCTGCCACCCCATTTCTAAGGATGCAGTGGAAAAAGGACAGTCAGAGAGAATCAACAAGCATGATGAGTGATTGTAGATCTTTATGAGGAGAGATTGGACTTTTGAACCAGGCGGTGTATGCTGTTGCTCACTGTTGGTGATGGATCCTTAGGCTTGCTGGATGCCAACATGTGGACAGCCATATTGAATCAAATTAATTCCCGAAAGAGTAGAGATGTGGGATAAGATATAGCTCCCAGTAAACTGAAGATAGCACTTTTTTAATGGGTGTCTTTTAAAAGTCTTTTGTAGACCAGAATAATTCTCTTGTTTTCTGAAGTTGATTGGCCTAGGTGGTTATTCTTCCCCAGTCTTATTGGCCATTACAGAAACAGACCCTCAGTTTTCCAGTTTTCTCTTGCCAGTCTCCATGTCCAGGCAGGATCGTTCACCTCACCTTCCTGTCTTGGGTAGCCTGAAGGTGTGGTCGAGCAGGAATCAACTACTTTGCATTGCTACATCTGCCATATCTGTTTGAATAGTTATATAGTTTTATTTATATTTATATGCATTTTATTGAGCCATCCCATGAAGTAAAAGGATATAGACGTGTATGATCAGACTGGCAATATTTTAGCTGAAATACTTCTTTGTACCTCTCTTTGGAGAGCCCTGCTTCAGATTTTTATCATAATCAGCTTTGGTCCCAAGACTAGAATGCTATGAAGCCTCTGCCTTGACTTTAATTTGCAAATCTGTTCTTCTGTACGCTGAATTACAGTAAAATTTAGTTCTCAGTTTACTGGGTGACAAAGAGGAACTCCATTAATCAGTTGTGTTACAGGGTTCTGTTGAGGCAGGGGAAAAAGGAATTACTGCAATAAACCAGAATACCTTTCTTGGTCTGGTGAAGAGATTATTTTTCCATGGACAGTGATGAAATCCCTCAGTGGTTTTTCCAGCCACTCCAGCAGTTGGAGGTTTTCACAAGATAGTGGATACGTAAAGACGTTCCCACAGCATAAACTGTGCTGGGTAAATGCTTAAGTTAAAAAAGGGGGAGGCAGAAGAAAACACACACAGGAGTTATGTGACTACTGGGTAAAGAGCAGCTTAGGTACGTTTAGTAATGAGAAGCCTGGTAGTGTTTGGTTTGTTGGGAATTTTTTTCCTGATGGAAGAAGGAAAAGTCTCAGCTCTGACACGTGTGAATATGTTCTGGAAGTTCTAAGCTTCAAGAGCAGCACAGTGAAATTTGATGACTGGGTTTGATTTGCGTTCCTGGAGGAGCAGTGCCCTCTCTTGTACTGCCATGTTCACTTAACTTCAGATATGCTTTAGCACAGGTGGTGTGCAGTTGTTATAGGTCTGTATTGCTCCTACCAAAAGCTGCATATCTAATAGCTTAGAATTGGTTGGGAGAAAAAGCAAATTGCACCTTTATTGCTGGTTTGCTGGCTATTGTGATCTTGCCTAGATTTCCTCAACTTTTTATTGTGTAAGATACTAACAGATGTCATCAAAATGATAATAAAAGTTTTGGATAAAAATCAGTAACATCTTATTGGTCATGATTATTTCACTCAGTGGTTTCAATGGTGGTAACAAGAAAACTGGGAAAATATTTACAAGGAAAAATTAAAAATGCTTGAGCAGATTTAAGGACTTGGCTAGCATTTCTGACAGTGCAAAAATAGTGATAGGTGCTGCAGTTGTGTTCTGCGCAAGGAATATTTGCTGATTTACAACCATACGTACAAAAGGAATATTTAGGGCAATGCTGATGTGTTTGTTAGCCTGTACTTTTCAAAACCTCATAATGCTGAAGTAAAGGATGAATAGAAAAAAACAGGATTAATATGGTTAAGTGTAATACTGGAGGAGGAAGAACCATGAACTCTTGTCTTCAGTCTGTTTCCAGACTTCCAGTGCTAATGACTGAGACTTTGAAAGGATGTAAGAAATGCATGTGCCAAATCCTTGGAAGTTTTTATGGAGGATGCCCTCTGTCTCAGTTTTCAAAGTTGCGTGATCGCCTTTTAACCCTGGGCACTGTAAAGGTGCCTCGTTGTAGCCTGCCCTTCTCCCATGTTCCAAAACTGTTTCACTGTGAAGGCTGCCAAGTGAGATTTGGGCTTTCTTTTTTTTATGGTGTTCTTTTCTGCTGATGTGTTCAGCTCACAGTGTAGTTCATCTGTCTTGCTGTCACCTGTAGGGCAAGTGCAAGGCTTTTCTTAGAGGAAAGGTGAGGATGCCTTTGTGAGAGGGAAGGTAAATAGCACATAGATCTGCACAGCCGAGTTGGTGAAGCTGATGTGTTTGTTCCATGTCTTGTCTTTCTCCTGCTCTGCATTATGTTGTAGACCAGGCATGTACATCAGAGTCACTCTGCCTAGCACTGAAATGCAGCTCACCTTATGTGGAAATACAATAAGGTTTGTAACAGTATGCAGGGACCCTGCACAAGGAACTTGGTGTGTGGTGTTGGAACAGACTGGTATCTACACAGTCCCTTACTGTGTCACCTGCCAGACCTTCTATATGAACACACCACCAGTGAGGAAATACAAACCTACGTTAGCTTGCTTTGGAAACTCCATGCGTTTTTCTCCACCATGGCTGTAATATGTCAGGAGTATAGCAAGCTGGTGTTTGCTTAAGAGTTATTTCAGCATTGACTGAAAGCAGATTTCTCACCGAAAGCATAAGGCATCTGGTGCTGTAAATAGAGATGTAAAATAATTTAGTAAATGTTACCCATTCTGTGTAATCGGGTGTCTCACTTTTTAACATCATATGCAGTATTGTGCTATCAAATGTTTATTGGGTACCTTTAAAAACCTTTGCAATTTCCCTGTGTCTCAGGCTGTAGAATCCCAGGAGTAACAACTGAAAAACAATTGGTTTATTGATATGTTATAGGAATTCACTCTGCCAGGTTTCAGTGCTAACACTCCTTTTTCCAGCATGCCTTGAACAGCGGGATACGACGCTACCATGTTGCTCCTGTCCTCTGCCAGCGGGCCAAGGTGGCCATGAGCCACTTTGAGCCTAATGACCACATAAATTATGAAAAGCTGGAGAAGAACATCAACATTGTCCGTAAGAGGTAAGAGTGGAGGAGAAAACAGGGGAGGGGTCAGTGTGCAGAATGTAGCTCTGCAGTAACAGGAGAGAAGGAAAAAATATCATGGGGTCCTGGTATAGGAAATATTTAATAGGGAGGGAAGCTTTGAGCAGTAGCAGTTGCAAATGTAGTGAAGCATGAGTTACAGTGTCCTCATGTAGTGATGGGGCCCTGTGGGGAAGGTTGAAGGTTACAATGAAGCACTGCAACATGAAGAGAAACAGGACAGTGCAGAGGAGGTGTTAGGTAGGTCTCTGTCCTCTTAGTTTAATGCCCTCTTTGAGGAGCCTTCACTTTGGCCCTTGCCTCCTTTCTTGGGGAAGCAGTGTATGGGCAGTGGTCATTATAGGCTAATGCTCCTCTGCACTGTTTTGACAGTGAATGTTCTCCTGTGTTCCACTGTAGGCGTTAGGCATGGAAAGGAGGGCTAGGAATTTGTAGCATATGTAAACATAGCGACCTTAATCTGCTGATAGAGGCTTGTGTGCCTGCTAAGTTGTCGTTCCTGCTCCATTTACCTCAGCAGTGGTTTGTATAACATGTCCTTCAGTCTTTGCATCCTTTGTTAAATGAGGTAGCTCTCATTTCAAGCCATTGTCTCTACTTAGTTACTTCTCAGAAGATCTCACCACTGACATAAATAGTTGCAGGATGAAAGGTCTGAGGTCATGAAACAGCTTAGCTGTACTTGCTTGCTGTGGGATTTGGTATTTGCAAATCAAGTCTGACCTCTCTCTCCCCTCCACATTTGCTGTCCTGAGGTATGACTCAAGTAACAAGCAGAGTCAATGTTTCTTTTCCTCTACAGGAAGATTATAAAAGAAAGCATAAAGTGACATCAATCCATATATTTTTGAACTTTCTGGTCTGAACCGTTGTTTTAGCCAGTTGATATTTTAATGCTGCAAGAAGAACATGCAGGTTTCTGTGTTAATAGTTCTTAACAGTCTCAATTATATAGAGAAGCATTCTGTTACATGCTTAGAAGGACAAATATCGAAGTACACAAAATACAGATACTAAAATTCTTCTCCCCAGGCTTGACCGTCCCTTGACCTTGTCTGAGAAGATTGTATATGGACACCTGGATGACCCAGCCAAGCAGGAGATCGAGCGGGGCAAGACCTACCTACGCTTACGGCCAGACCGTGTGGCCATGCAGGATGCCACTGCTCAGATGGCAATGCTACAGTTCATTAGCAGTGGGCTGCCAAAAGTGGCTGTGCCTTCCACCATCCACTGTGATCACCTCATCGAAGCCCAGTCAGGTGGTGAAAATGATCTTCGAAGAGCCAAGGTTACTATTGCAGAAGTGTAAATTCTGTCTGTTTGAAAGCCTCCTTCCAGTTGAAGGAAGAGGTTTCGTTTTGGGTTTTTTCCCCCAGAAGGACAGCCATGAATCAGATATGGTAACAGACTGCCTGTGGTGGTCAGCTCTGTAGACATCTCAGATGCAGCAAAAAACAGAGTAAATGGATCTTTGGGAAATTTTCAGCTGAGATTCATCGTCACATGGTTTAATGGACCATGAATGTAGGAAAAGCTAGATCTAATGATGGAAGTCCACAACATGTGTGGGTTCTGGAGTGCGAGAAGATAATTTCAGCTAAGGGAGAGGAAAATTCTTATTTCGAAGGGAAACAAAAGGAAGACAGATTGCTCTGTAGAGTTATGCTCTTTATGCCACAGTATGGCAGTGTGAAAAAAATCCTGAACATGCATCTGCATTGCACTGGTGTCTCCTGTGAGGAGGGAGCAAATAGCTACTTTTGTTTCCCAAACTTTTTGCTAGAGATTAGCTGAAGAACACTAACTGAAGCATGTGCAGCTTTCAGAGCTAGTGAGGGTAGGTATAAATGTGTATGGAAGCATGGAGGATGTTTTTTACTTGGGTGTTTCAATGTGGTGGTTGTGAAACTACTGATTCACTGCCTTTTTAAAGTTCCCACTCACTGTTTTACTGCTTATTCCTCCATAGGGGCTTCTGTTAAATATAGACACATTCACCTCTGTCCTACATACCACAGTGCATTGGCTGAGAAAGAACATTGTCTGGGCATAGTAGAGAGGTGGGGAAATCTTGTTACTCCAAGTAGACCTAGCGAAAGTCCACTGTTAGAGCCAGGGGGAATTGTGCCTTGGGTGTTGATACCAACATTTACAAACAGTAAACGGTTTGGGGGGGCTCAGCTGCATTTGAAGATTTTAATTCATACCTATTTCTAGATACCCCTGATGTTGAAGTAACTGCTTCTGGTTTCCTCCTTCAGGCCACAGTAAAGCCGCTTGTACCACTCAGGAGTGAATTTGGGGAGTTCTCGCTTCACTTGTCTCAGTCCTAAGTTGTGCCCAAGTTGTGCGATTAAGAATTTGGGACTTAGCAAATAAAACAGTTTTTTGTCTTCCCTTCACCTCCCGTCCTCCCCTTCCCCCTGTCTCTGCATTTGTTTGTTCTCTGTAGTGCAATTATATTCTCTGCAGCCCTGAGCTGAGCCAAGTCCCTCCTTTGCCGTCCACTCTGAGCAGAGCAAGTAAAGGTCCTGCCACCTTCTGACTCAGTTCTGCTGCTGCCAGTTGGCACACAATGAATGCTGGCAGGCCAGAGGGTGGTTTGGATCTGCTCCTGGCACATCAGCGTGCTTTACTGGGGGAGGGATGCACAAACAGAGTGAAGTGACCCAACTCCCAGTGGAAAACGAGGCTTAAAGAACTGCTGCTGCCTCATGGGAAACTTCAGCAAATGTGTGCTAAGACAATTCTTCCATTATCTCCAGTTTTCCCTTTCTCTTTATTCCAGAGGGTAGCTGCATGAGAACAGTCTTTTAAGAAACTCTTTCCTAGTGCTTATCTTATCTATTCTGCCACTCCTCTGCCAAGAACTATCAGGACATAATAGTGTCATACTTCCTTGGCAACCCTGGTTATTCTCACAAGCAATTTTCACGGTGTGACCTCCACCAGTAATGGTGATAGTGCAGCAAGAAAGGCAGCATTGTGTGAGTCTTAGACAGCAGACTTGGTAGAATGAGAAATTACACCCACTGACTCCCCTAGCAGCGAGCAGCTTTCAGTTCCATTTCTTAATCAGTAAAAATAAAGCCAAAATGCTTGTCTAAGGGCTTTGAAATGTTTGCAAAGCATCTGTAAAGCAAAAGGAACAGCTGGTAGAGAAGGAAGCAGGGGATAGAAGAAGAGAGGAAAGCAAGTTTTTAAAATACCCAGCACTCTGAGAAGACAAGAAATGAGCAGAGCATTTTTAAATGCCTTATTGGCAGGGTTTTCCTTTAATTGTGCTATTTTCCTTGTGCTGTTTGGAACTGGAAACTAAAAATGCTTTAGTAGAGCTACAAGTTGGATGAAATTAAATGGCCTGTTACAACTGACTGGCAAGCAGTCTTGATCCCTTTTGGTTTTAGGAGTAATGTGTACTTCCATCTAGCTGCTGCAGAACTGTGAGCAAACTACAGACAGGCATGAGAGGAAAGGGAATGCGTTTGAATGAGCTCTTGATGTATGGAAGAACAAAATGTGCTACTAATGCTCTGCATTTCCCTGTGTGAACAGGACATAAACAAGGAGGTGTACAACTTCCTAGCAACGGCTGGTGCCAAGTATGGAGTGGGATTCTGGAAACCCGGGTCAGGAATCATTCATCAGGTAAAGTGTGTGTGTATGTGTTTGCAATCCCTGAACACGCAGTGGCTCCTTTACTTTATGGTGAAGAGAAGACCTCAGGTGCACACCCTTAGAGAATTTCACCAGTTTGGGGAAACAACTTGCTTTCCTTGAAGCGGGTGAGTTTTCTTGCTTGTTCTCTCTCAGTTATCTTGACAGCAGTGGTTTTCTGAAAGGTTATTTTGGTCAACCTGTAACCTGATGCATGATTAGGTAGTGCCAAGAGCATGTCATGTGAATCATAGATGCTTGAAATATCATAACGGCTTGTGGGCTGGCTCCTCTTGGTACAATTGGGACAGTAAGGTGATGCCATGAAGCTGGCTGCATAGGGCTAATGTGAATTGCTTTTGGTGGTAAGGAAAGCAGCTTTGGGAACATAGGGGTTTTTAGGGTTATTTTGTATGCATTTGTTTCCATAAAAAGCAGGAGGGTGTGTGAGGACACCAAACAGAGCAGGTTACTTTAGGTACTCAAGAATGGCAACGCGTAACGAGTTGCTATGTGAATTTGAATAAAATGCAAAGTGGTTTCCAGTTCTGAGATTCTCTTATTACAGCACTTGCATCATGAAAGAACAGGACTGTCCAGGATAACATACCACTTAATGAGGCTTTTTGTTTTTTAAAACCAACACCTCTGGCAGGATTTCCATAACTTGCTCTTGGTTGACTTGCTTTGTGGGTCTAGTAGGCATTTTAGATTGTTCCTCTGAGTGCAGGCAGTCAAATCTGAAGTGTACCATGAAGCAAAAGGAATGGAGATGAGAATGGATAATTGGTAAACATCTTTTCAGCAGACAAATTGTGACTAAGTACAATTAAGAGCTTTCTGCTATGTTTTCTGAGATACAAACCAAGGTTACCTTACCTTGGTGTGGTACAGCAGAGAAAGGAAACAGAAGAGGTGAACTCTCCAAAAGGCTATGGGAACACCTCAGGTCATCTGTGCTCTGAAGCCACTTGTAACGTCTGTCACATGGTAACATAGCTCTGTGCTGTGGTTACCAGCTTTCTTGTGACAGGCTCTGGCTGGAGAAAACTGGTTGTGTTGTACATCTTCAGAGTCCAACTCTAGCAAAGTGAGACCTTGAAAGTGACCTTTCTTGGCACAAGTATACAAATGTGAGCTACAAGCAAATGAAGCTGGAAGTACTGGAAGCAAACCGTTGGTCTTAGTAGAGGGCCACCTTAGTTCTGCCCAAGCTGTTCTGTGATGCATATGCTGTGAGTTCTGTGCTTCCCAGAAAGGCAGTCCATAATGTTGGTATGGCACATATGGAGTGAGAACTTCATTAGCTTGAGTTCTATACTGTGTTGCTACCATAGAAAACTCACCATTTTTCATGGAAGAACTGTTTTGTGGTTTTGTTAGTAGTTGAAGAGTCTCTTGTGAAATCAGTAGCAGCAACAAGGGAAGGGCAGCCTCTTGGTGTATTTGTGAGAGATTCTTCTGTGTGATTAGGTTTTGGCTGGCAGCACAGTTTGGAGGAGCCTGTTGATATTCTACTGGTATGTGAGCATAAAGACTATGAAAGGTCTCACTAGCATTGGATAGGTGAACTGGCTTGCTCAGCAAGTTGATTAAGGGTGTGGAGACTAAGGAACAGACTCTTGAGCCCTGACAAAGGTGACATCTCAGCAAAAGCCTAAACTGGAAGGAAAGAGTCTTCCAGTGAAAAAATGGAGATCGCTTTTTAAGTTTTCTTACTATTCTGGGACTGAGACTTGGTACCTCATTCTGTCGTTACATCCTCCACAAGGAGTTTGAAACGGAAGTGAATTTCCAGTCTAAACCAAATTGAAATATTTTGCTGCTCCTGAAATCCACAAATGCAAACTGATCTAGATTATTATTCCTGTCTTTTTTCTTGCTGTCTTCCCCCTTCTTTCCCAACAAACAGGCAAGCAAACAATCCATGTTTATTTTCAGATCATCCTGGAGAACTACTCCTACCCTGGGGTTATGCTGATCGGCACAGATTCACACACCCCCAACGGGGGTGGCCTGGGAGGAATCTGCATTGGTGTGGGTGGAGCTGATGCCGTAGATGTCATGGCAGGAATCCCTTGGGAGCTCAAATGCCCAAAGGTAGGAGTAGAAGGAATATTAATCTTCAACGTGAAGGGCGAGATATAAGATGTGTAAGAAACATGAATTTTCAGGCACTATATGTATATACCATTCTAGTCTTGTTTGTAACCCCACACTGGCTCAAACAGCTGGTCTATGATTCACTGGTAGTTCTGAGTTTCCATTTCTACCCTTTTTATTCAGGAACTGAGAGAGACAGGTGAGTGGGGATCTCCTTCAGTTGGCCCTGTCAGTGATTTCAGCCCTTGTGCACACGTTCTGCTACTTCAGGATTTTCTGTTCTTCGCTATTGTGACCACCCACGTTCTTTGGAAAAATTCTGATGCGTTGTTTTGACTGCTGAAAGGAAATGGTGTCAATATTTCATGTTTTTTCCATTGTTGTTGCTCAGGTTATTGGTGTAAAACTGACTGGCAAGCTTTCAGGCTGGAGTTCTCCTAAAGATGTGATCCTGAAAGTGGCTGGCATCCTCACTGTCAAGGGTGGAACAGGCGCCATCATCGAATACCACGGGCCTGGTGTGGATTCAATCTCTTGCACTGGTGAGACAATGCAAATCTCTTATCTGAGTGGAATGGTGTTGGATGTGAGTGTTGAGTTGTCTGTGGAGGCTGGGAAGGGAATGAGGCAAGAAGTACTAAGTGTCCTCCCTTAGCCTGGCCACTTGATTAGTACACGTCACACTGGGAGAGTGGGTGAGAGTGGAAGAACAAAATACCACTCCCTTTTGGTGAGAAAGTGACCTCTCTCCATTAAACTTTCTTGTGACTTTGAGAACACTGAATGGTTAATCTTGAAGAGTCCTGTAAAGTGGTGCATTAGGGTAAGAGTAACGGTGGAAGTATTCCCACATACACTTAGAGTGAAGAGTCAGAGGTGAAGATGACATTTTCATTTCAGACTAAAATAGGTCATCAATAGAGGAAACAAACAGGTTGAAGGGGATACATGTGTGACCGCTGCTAGAGAAAATGAGTTTTAGAAAAGCAGGGCAGAGGGATGACCAGAAAGCAGCAGTTTGTAACATGGAGTCTTACACGAGCTAACTGTGGGTCTTGGGTGCCAAATATGAACCAGTGGTCTGTAATGATGTTAGTGAGGACTGAATTATGAGAAGTGTCCCTTCCTTTGGCTTGAAGTGCAGCCTTCAAGTGGACTTCTCTCCATTTGCATGGCTTGGCTACAACTTGGAATATTTGGGTTTACAAACTGAGAGCAGTTTGGGATTTCTCTTCTTTGAAATAAGAAGAACTTGACCTTTGATACCTGCTGCTAGCTCATTAAATGTAAAACAGCAGCTTCATTCCTGTGTCCTTGAAAGGCATGGGTGATCCCAGTGGCATGAGAAAATGGTTTGGGTTTTTTTGTTGTCTTCTGTCACTGGACACTTTTTATTTAACCCATTAAATTTCTCACGGATTTCTGGCTCTTCCAGTAAAGGGACATGGTAGGGAGGGACAGGGCACCCACTGCAGGTAGCAGAGATGCTGCTCACTGCTGTAAATATATTTGGTGCTCAGTGCAGACAGGGTTTTGGGTCCCTGTTATCACTTTCCAGTATGTGCAGGAATCAGTGTTGCTTTCAGCTCCTTCCATGCAAAAAAGTCTGACTGCAGGCACAGAAACATGACAGGCTGAGCCAGCCATTAGGTAGTCAGTGTTTCCTCTGCTGTGGAATTAGGTTTCTGTTGCTAATGCCCTCATCTCTCTTTGCTTTGCTGTCTTTTCCATGGACTGACTTCTGGAGGTGGCCTTGGACTTCCTCATTGACCCTGTGTTCTCTTCCCCCACTTCTACTCTAGGAATGGCAACAATCTGTAACATGGGGGCTGAAATTGGAGCTACAACATCCATCTTCCCTTACAATGACCGGATGAAGAAATACTTGGGCAAGACTGGGAGAGCTGGTAAGAGGGTTCGGGGGTTGAAGTGGGTAAAAGTGTGGGTTCAAGTGAAGGTGTGTTCTGGGAGCAGCGTCCTCCTACAATGGTGTCTATGGTGACTTCTGACCTTGCAGGATCCTGTAGGTCATCTGATACAAGCAAGGAGTCTGTAGATGAAGTGGCTGGGGAAGTATATGGTAGACTTCCTGTGTTTAGCTGTTCCAAGCTTTTTCTTTTCCCTCTTATTTGCTACACTTTTCAGATCTCACTTCTTTCTTATTCCAGACATAGCTGCGCTAGCAGATGAATTCAAGCAACACTTAGTACCAGATTCTGGTTGTCATTATGACCAAGTGATAGAAATCAACCTCAGTGAGGTAAGGCTTCCTTCCTGCTTGCCTGTCTTGCATGTTGTGGTGTGACTCCGCTTTGTGTGAATGAGGACCAAGCTGGGAGTTTGACACGACACTGCTGGTGCTGTGCTAGAACATAGGAGAAATGCTTAGGTCTGCTTCACTGACAGCTGCTGGTGTTGGTGTCTGAGAATCCTATTTAAACAGCTTCTAGGTAGAGCTATGAAAGGAATTTATTTGCTGCTGTGTTTTGGGGGTTTTCTTGGCTCCTGTAATTTCTGACTTTGTCACTGTTTCTTAAAGCTGAAACCACATATCAATGGACCTTTCACACCAGACCTGGCGCACCCTGTGTCAGATATTGGTGCTGTGGCAGAAAAGGAGGGCTGGCCTGTTGATATCAGAGTTGGTGGGTAGCATTTGCTCTTTCCTCTGCCTTCATCCTTGTGGCATAAATGTTGCTGTCTTGGGATAAGCTATTGGTCACATAGCTTGGGATCTAAGCCTTTAATTACTGCTCTATGTCCTTTGACTTTGCTGCAGTGTCATCTCTTCATGGCTGTATGAATTTGCTGGGAAGAGTAGTGACCCCCTGGGCCACGTGTGTGGGATGAGATGTGGGATAGCTGGAGGGATTTGAATCTCAAGAGGCAGACAAGTGTGTTTTCCTTCTTGGAAACTTTTGAATGATTGGGTTGAACATTACTGGTTGAAGAGCACCTTTGTTAAAAGTCTGTTGCGTGGATTTGATGTAACTGAAAAAGAATTTAGTTTTTTGCTGGTTAGCACCAAAATGCTGTCAGGATGGCACAGTATGTCCTCATGTGGTCTTCATACTGTGACAAAGGATGCTTTCCTTTCATTATTTCTTCCATTTCTTGATTGAAGCCTTTTCTGTCTTTGTGGAACAATACTTCTCTGTGGTAATTTGCTTAACCAGAGTGCAAGCAGGTGACACTTGGATCTTGTAAAACAATAACCAGACTAGTGACCAGGTAGTGCATTCCGACTGTGCAACCTCCAAACCTGGCCAAGGGATTGCTTGTGACTACAGTATATTGCTGGGAGGCTTGGCAATGTTAGTACCTGAAGCAGCTTCAGACTACTTGTCAGCAGAAAAGGCAGTTGTTCATTGTTTTTTCTGCTGAGGAATGGGTCAGGGAGAAGCTTCCCAGAACCTGGCCTGCAGTAACCACCTCCTTGTTTCTGTCAAACACCGCAGGCTTGATTGGCAGCTGCACCAACTCTAGCTATGAGGACATGGGGCGCTCTGCAGCAGTGGCAAAACAGGCACTAGCGCATGGATTGAAGTGCAAATCTAAGTTCACAATCACTCCAGGCTCAGAGCAGATCCGTGCCACCATTGAAAGAGATGGTTATGTGAGTATGGCTGCTTTTTACACTTAGGTGTTAAACTCTCTTCCAACACAGTACTCGTGAGTCCAGAGGTAACTAATGCAAACCTTTTGCACTTTGTCCTCACTTATCACAAGATAAGTGCAATTACTGGCATGTTATTATGTCTGTGGATCCTGTTGTCACCTTGACGGTGTTTTGACCTGCTATCTTTACTACCTGGGCATATAAGAATGGGATTGGAACTGGGCAAAGCTGAGACAGTTACCAGGAAGTGGGGCCCCGAGGGGATAACAATATGCATAGCAAGGGATGCCTCATGCTCCTAGGATTCTGTGGATGGCTATGGCTGATGATGGGCTAGTACCCACCTGCAATCCAGTTTTCTCCTTTAAGAACAGTTTAGGATGTGAGCATGCCCTTTTATTGGAAGGTGGTTCCCATTTTAGACTAAACTTATGGCAAAACTCGTATTTGATTTAAAATGAGTGTTTCTGTAGAGGAACCTTCACCTACTTTCTTCCCTATTCTGTGCAGGAAATCATGTTTTAATTAGTTCTGATATTTAGTAAATGTTAAGATGCTTGTCACAGCGTGGGGACCAAGTACTTTGTATACGGACTTGTCCATCCAATGCGTAGTGCCTCCTCCAACCAAGTTGACAGTCATACCTTTCTTTAACAGCTGCCCTCTTAATAGAGTTGTTTGCTTAACAGACTGAGCAGGCACACACACCTCTTGCACTGTCACCAGTTCTCTCTGTATGCAGACAGGAAGTGTGTAGGATATCAATCAGACCAGATGCTGCCCTTCAGTCAAGTATCTGTGGGTAGCTGCATTGCTCAATTTGAAGTAGGTAGTGAATGGAATCATCCTGGCAAGTCATCCTGTGCTCGTCCCCAGTGTTAACTTACAGCTTCACTGGAATCAAACCCCATGTGTTTACAAAAGTGACTCAAAACATGCAAGTGAAACAAGGAGGTGAATTTTCTCTGTTTCAAGAAACAAGGAACAATACTTCTGTGTGGTAATTTGCTTAACCAAAGTGCAAGCAGGTGATACTTTCTGTTTCAAGACTGGCCTCTTCTCCTGAAAGAGCAACCCCAGGAACTTATTCCAGGCTTTCTCCAGTAACAAAATTGTTCTTTGCCCGCAGGCGAAAATCCTGCGCGATGTTGGAGGAATGGTTCTTGCCAACGCTTGTGGGCCATGCATTGGCCAGTGGGACAGGTATAGTGAAAGACCTCACTCTAGCTGTGTATCTTTTAGCTCCTAAAGTGCTCTGTGAAGCGAAATCTCATTGTAAAAATAACACTGGGAATTAAATGCTTAAAACCCCATTTGCCATAGCTGTCTGATGTGCACTGGAGAAGGAGGAATCAAATGCTGCAGATTTACACTGAGCCTTTAGATGAGTGAAGCTGCACAATGGCTACACCTGGAGGCTTCTTACAGTAGGCAAAAAATGGGGAGAGATTTATTATCTGTGAGATTGTGGATTTGAGTTTATATGGTCCTTTTAAAATAGGAAAAGTAAATTGGTCCAACTTCAGTCATCGGAGCGGCAGGGAGGAAAATTCCCAATAGAAGGGATGGGAGACATATACTCAAGTGGCTTTGTCATTGCTAATGGTGGGATGTCCAAAGGCAATGTACTTTGTTGGCTGTTGTTTAGACAGTTCAACAGTGCACAACATGGGCTATGAAAAGTACTCCAGGAGTCAGTGTCTGACTTGGTTTTGAGCCTCTGCTTAAGGGAGGAAAACATGTCCGGGCACCGATTCATGTTTCCAAAAGACAGGGATTGCTACCAAAACTAAGTTGGGGGATTTTAGCAGTGAAACATCTAGAAGCAGTATTCCCTTTGGATTTATGAGCGTGGTTGTTTTTTTTCACAGGAAGGACATCAAGAAAGGGGAGAAAAACACAATAGTTACATCCTACAACCGGAATTTCACAGGTCGCAATGATGCCAACCCAGAGACTCACGCATTTGTGACCTCTCCAGAGGTAAGAAATAGCCAGAGTAGGGGCCATGGAATAGTTTAGGGTGTCAGGGAGCTAATTCCCCTGCCTGCAAAAGAGACCCACTTCAGCTTGGTTTGTAGCTTGGCTGCTGGCTTTTGGACTGTTGGATATAGGACTTCGAAATTAAGAGATGAGGAGTAGGATATGCCTGTAAATGTGTCTGTCTTTTTATTCTTTCAGATTGTTACAGCCCTGTCCATTGCTGGCACTCTAAAATTTAACCCTGAGACAGATTACCTGACAGGAGCAGATGGGAAGAAGTTTAAACTAGAAGCACCTGATGCAGATGAGCTGCCCAAGATGGTAACTGCTGGGTCTGGAGACGGAGCCAGGGGGGAGGAAGGCCTGTCACAAGTAGTGCTTTATATATAGTAAGGGAACTTCATGGAGTGACCTCCTCCTTAGGGTTAAAGCTAGAACAGATGCAGTTGTCTGTGTTGGCTGGTTCTCTTCATGTGCCGTTGGGGATGGCTGAGTCTGATGATTTTCCTTTCTTCTTTTTGAAGGCATTTGACCCAGGCCAGGACACCTATCAGTACCCTCCCAAGGATGGCAGCGGGCAGCGTGTGGATGTGAGCCCCACCAGCCAGCGCCTCCAGCTCCTTGAGCCGTTTGATAAGTGGGACGGGAAGGATCTAGAAGACATGCTGATCCTCATCAAGGTCAGTAGTGTAGTGGTGGAACACCAGCTATGACAGGACTGCTCAAACAGGGGTTTGCACGTCAATTGCTAGAAGCTTTGGGATGTGCCTTTGACCCATCTGTGATTCCCTCCCCTAGAACCACATTTCTGTGGAAAGTGAATCAAGGATCTTCCTTCCAGGTGTTTCCTTCTGATACTTCTTTTTGTTATAACTAAGAGACTTTTCTCCTCTGGGGTAGTGGTTAGCTAGTGCTGTGAAAAATGAAGCTTGTTATACGATGTCATAGGATCCTGCCCATACCACACAGGCTGCAGAATTTGTCCCAGTTACAATCTGCAGTAGAAAGGTGGGTGGGTTCTTTAATTGGCATCTCTAATAAATACCTGACTGTTGTACAATGCGTTTTATCTGAAATGAGGTAGTTAAGAACTTCTCATCCGTCAGTATGTGTTCTCCTCCCATTTTATATAAAATTACTTCACAATAGTTAAACGTTGCATTTCAGCCTCTTAATGAAGACAAGGGTTTCTCTTCATTGCCTGTGGTGAGTTACCAGGATGAAAGCTTCGGTTAATACAGTGATTGGTTCTGAAATGCAGTCCTTTAAGAACTGGCCTTCAGGGACGTTGCTGATTCTCAGTACACAGAGCTGCAAGTACTCCAAAGGGCCATACTGAGCTGTGCTTGACACAGGCAATTCCTTTGCAAGCACCCTGGCACTTACCAGTTGGAAGACCATTATCTCTGGTTGGGAATTCTGTTCTTACAAGCTGAGAAGGCGTACGTGCAGTTTGGAAACTTAGAGGAAACACTTGGCATCTTGCTGGACTCCCCCAGCAGGGACGCTGAGCTGTAGCAAGAAAGGCTTAATTGCTTTTTGTACCTGAAGAAGCTGCTGCTGAGACAGGGAGGACATAGCAGGAGGTGTCATGGCTAAACTTGTTTTTGTGATTTACCCTTTGGAACAAGGGATGTTCTCCCTACCCAATTCATGCAGAATGACCATTGTGTTCTGCCATCATTCTGTAACAGATGCAGTTGTCTTGGGTTTGTGCCTTTAAAAGAGAAGTGAGGATCCTTCACAATGAAAGTGCTGAGGCAGGGTCAAGTCACTGATCCATCCTAAGATGTTCTTCTGTTCTACTGCCCTTTAGGTGAAAGGGAAATGCACCACTGACCATATTTCTGCAGCCGGACCGTGGCTCAAATTCCGTGGCCATCTGGACAACATCTCCAACAACCTGCTCATTGGCGCCATCAACATTGAAAATGGCAAAGCCAACTCTGTGAGGAACGCCTTAACCCAGGAGTTTGGCCCAGTTCCAGACACAGCCCGTTACTACAAGGTGAGGCTTTCCCCTGATGCATCCTGTTTTAAGAGGATATTTACGCTTCGGGCAGCCTGTGCCAAGACTGAGGATCTCAGCCTCCTGCTCTCAAGTAACAGCAGCTGTGATTCACTCAGCTTTGAGGCTTTTTCTTGGGTCTTCTTCCTCTGATGATTGCAGTTCCTGTAGGTGGTTCTGTTCCTACCTGCTATGGGGAAGAGGGTCTTGTGACCCAGAGGGAACCAGAAATAATAGGCAAAAGGGGAAGAACTCTTCTAGGCACCTGCACACCTTAGAAGGCATGGGTGTCATCACAGGGGCTAAATCTTGCCTCTTGGAGCATTTAACCTGTGACTAGTCTAATGTTTAAATATGTTCTAATCTTGTCCTCTTCATTCTTTAACGCTTGGCTTAGATTCTGAAGAAGTGTCCTTTTACCCTCTGGACAGCTTGGCAGGGGTCTCAGATTGATTCTTCCAGTAGACAGAAGTTAAATTTTTCTTTATTGCTTCCAGAAGTAGAGCAGGGATCATGGCTGGTGTGAATGCAGCTCTGACACAGGACTGTGGAAAGAAAGGTGGCAGCAAAGATTTGCTTTGGTCTGTTGGAAGTGTTAAAGTGGCTGTTGGGAAATATTTGGTTGCCACGTGCTTTCAAAATTGGAGTAATCCCCCCCGATTTCAAGGAGATGTGCAAGTGCCTGAATACCCATACACACACCCCCTTCCGTTTTAAAAGTGAATTTAAAAGCAGGCTGAGTTTAAATTGAAGTGTGAAGTCCATGAATTACTAAAACATAAAAGAAGAATTTAGAGTCAAGGTATGTTTTTCTGATGAGTCCTCTCCAGCCCTCATTAGCAAAGGATGGCAGTGCCCAACTGCCGTGAAGCACTTAATCCCAAAGGGAACCTTCTGGGAGAAAGTGTCATAGCACAGCAATGTGGCCAGTGTAGCACTGGAATTAGGTGTGTGGGTGGGTATTTATTGTTAATTCCTCACTTGAGTGACTGCAGAAATGTAAATCTGTTTCATTTGTTATAGAAAATGGGTGTCAAATGGGCAGTTGTGGGGGATGAAAACTACGGTGAGGGATCAAGCCGAGAGCATGCAGCGTTGGAGCCACGTCACTTGGGGGGCAGGGTCATCATCACCAAGAGCTTTGCCAGGATCCATGGTGAGTCACATTTCCCCTGTGATCTGTGTAAACAGGATGTATTTGGTTTGGGTGGAAGTGGTGTTTACCTTGCCCCACGGTCAACACCTCTGGGCACAGACTCTACCTGCTGATAGATCCTGAGGTCCCTCTTGTCAGGAATCCTGTTGTGGATCTAGTTTGATGTGACACAAACAGTGGAGATCCTGATTTTGCTACAAAGATAGTAACTGTTGCTGGAACACTACTCTTGAGAAGCACTGGGCAGCCAGAAAGTAATCCTGATCTGCTGCAATGTCTTGTTATACAAATGTGCTCGGTGGTTTGTTCTCTGCAGAAACCAACCTGAAGAAGCAAGGTCTACTGCCCCTCACTTTTGCTGACCCGGCTGACTACAACAAGATTCATCCTGTGGACAAGCTGAGCATCGTGGGGCTGGCAGACTTTGCACCTGGAAAGGTAACTTCTCACTGCACTCCATGGGCAGGGATGTGCCACTACCGAGGAAGGGTGTCAAGAGGGGCCAGAGGCAGCACAGGTGCTGCTGGGCAGTGTGGCCAGGCAGCCATACAAGGAGCTTGGCTCTAGTGGTCCAGGGGGGCACAGAGCAAGTCAGAATCAGATTGCATTATTCTGAACAGGTATGAGAAACCCCGGTATGGTGTTGTGAGTTCCTGGACTTGCTGCCTTAAGCACCAGTGTTCCCTGCAAGGAACCGTGACCACAACTGGGGTTGAAAGAGACCTCAAAGCTCATTCAGTCCCAGCCCCCTGCCATGGACAGGGACACCTTCCACTAGACCAGGTTGCTCCAAGCCCCATCCAACCTGGCCTTGAACACTGCCAGGGATGGGGCAGCCACAGCTTCTCTGGGCAACCTGTGCCAGCGCCTTACCACCCTCACAGGGAAGAATTTCTTCCCAATATCTAATCTATGTCAAGACCCACCCTGAGCTACAATTCTCCATTTTCAACTCCTTGGAAACATGTAGGAATTTTCCTGTGAGAAGCTTCAAGTAATTTGCTCCCTTTTGAAAGAGAAGGGGGGGAATAAAATCTGTCTTCTTCCTTTAGCCTCTGAAATGCATCATCAAGCATCCCAATGGGAGCCAAGAAACAATCATGCTGAACCACACCTTCAACGAGTCACAGATAGAGTGGTTTCAAGCTGGCAGTGCCCTGAACAGAATGAAGGAGCTGCAGCAGAAATCCAGCTAAATGCGCACAATGTGCCCTGTGCACTGGACTCGATTCCGCTTCGGCATTTTCATCAAAGTGCAATTCCATGCCTCCTGTTGGAATAAATGTCTGATCAAATGTAACCATAGCTTCCTTTTGTTATGGTACTTCCTCTTCACTGACACTATGAAAAGGGAGTGCAGCTAGGCTTACTTTTGTCTTTTAAACTCCCTTTTTCTATTTTGGCTCAGTTTCAGTTGTCCCACAGTTATTTATATTTGGAAATGACAGGCTAAGGTGGGTTTTGTCTGTTCAGTTGGTTGGTTTCTGCCCATTCATTTTACTGATGGCTAAAGATTTAAAATGAAAATAAAGAATGTGACCATCTCTTGTGCCATGTGTTATCGTATTCAAAATCCTGCTCTCCAGCCCCCACTTACCCTGTCACTTGCTGGAAGAGTGGGAAAGAACTGTTTGGACATATGGGATGGTACCTGCCTTCTCCACAACAGGAGCCTGAGGTTGAGGAGTATCCTGTTAGAACAGCATGTAAATCCATGCAGCTACCAGCTCCTTCCACTTCTGGGAGCTCTGACCCTGTGAAATGGGAACTGAGCTGCTTGGAGGTACCTGGGCTGTTTGCTACCCCACAACAGCCCCTTGTGCTGCTGAGGCTCTAACTTGCTTCACCCAAATCTCCACTGCTACAACCAGCTGGGGTTTCTCAGGCAGTTTGTTTCCTCCATGGCTGGATGATTGCATGTCTGAGCACCATTGCGCTATAGACAGCACTCTCTAAGCTTATTGTCTGAGCAGATGGACCTCAGTTACTATGTGAGCCTGAAGAATTCCAAGCTCCCTTTTAATTAGGGCAATGCACCAGGAATAACAGTTCAGAATTAAGGGGTTCTAAGAACACTGCAGGGAGGGTGCTGGTGACTCAGGCTTTGTTTTCCCAGTTGGAGGTTAAGCAGGCCCACTATCCCAGGGAATTACAGCCCCTTCCTGCCAAATGTGCCTGGCTTTGTAATTATGTGTAGCATCACTCTCTTGGCAATGGGCCCTGCATAGATTTTACTGTTTTGTTCCCCCTCTTCCCTTTTACTGCTGTCAGGGAGGGTGATGGCAATTGTTTGTTATTGGCTGTCAGAGAAAAGTGTTGGTTGCAACACTGTCTGCCTTGAAATCCAAGTAGCTGAACTGCAGGAGGCAACTCTTCCCTTCCTGCTAGTCAGGAAGCTAATAGTTTTCCCCCACAAACTGAACAGGAAGGCAGGCTGTGTGGTTTTTACTATTTATTCCATTTCTTGTATTAACACACCCCCACAAACAAGTATTTGGCTTGCTCAAAGCAGCCTTGGTCCATTTCAGTTCATTATTATGCATTTTCAGTTGAACTCCTGCAAAGTTTAGCTCATTCTACGTAAATACAGCTCGTACAATAAAGTATTTCCATTCAGCACAATAAGCAGCCTGTAGCATCCCACAGTGGTCATCTTCACAGAGCCCAAGTTACTTTTAGGTAAACTACTATCATTCTAGTTCTTTTTGACTGATTTCATCCATGGATGAACTTCCTATTCCCAGCAGAACATTATCACCACCACCACCTCTCCTGGCAGCAGCATTTTCCAGGTCTCAAGAGTACCACACCTCCATTAACTCCAGTGTTTTGCTGTTTCATTTTCTGTCAAAAGAAGGGCAGATTTCTACCCCTCTGAGATCAAGCTCTCAGCCCAAGCAAGCAATCCTCCTTGACAGGCATTCTCCCCTGCTTTCACTCACTGAAGGCAACTCCCTTCTTAATTCAGACAAGCAAAGACCTCCCCAGTTTTCCCTGCAGGGCAGGAGACCAAAGCTCCAGCTGAGTTTGTTGCTGCTGCGCTCAGGGCTTTTTGTGCCTGTAAATTCACTTCTACAGATCAGTGAAGACATTTCTTGAAAGCAACTTGTCTCTATCTGGCAGGTTGGAAGCTGAAGGGGAAAACACAGAATGGCAGGTCTAATTTCTCATTCAGCTTCAGAGGAGCAATGAGCACCAGCAGGATCCCATTATCCCCCAAACATCCACCGGAAAGACTTTCTGTGGAGCAGGCTCTGATGGCAGCTAACTGTTTGTCCACCACGACAGGAGGCCCAGGCCTGGCTCACTGATGGATCCCTGTTCACAGAGAGAAGAGGAGAACGTGCATAAAGAATGCAGGAGGAAACACATCACAATTTACTCTCACCCCCCTGAGTTATGGATGAGCTACTCACTTTTTCCCTCCCAATCAGAGCCTTCCCAGCACTTGCCCAGGCTCCTTGAAGCCTTGTCAACACTACCCCCAATGTTCAACACTTGAAATTCAAGCACCCATTCCACCCCCTGGCTGTCCCTATGTTGTTCATTGGTTCAGATCTATCTTCCTCTTGCACTGTACTCAGGTGGGTCTTATGCCAAAACACGGGATGGGAAAGACAGTTTAGCTGCTGTGTAAACCTTGATGTGGTTCTCCCAGCACTGTACTTCTCCTGTGCTCGCTCCTATGTGCAGAGCCTGCACCCACAGTCTTCTTTAAATCAGCCCCTCAGAGGGAACTCTACCAACAACCACAAAGTGTTCCAGTAAAAACAGACAGCAAACACAGAGCAGCCACAAGAACAATCATCTCATTTCTCCTCTTTTCCACTCCTTTCCTTTTATGACTCTGCTTCACTATCAGCTTAAAGCAATCCATTCCTCAGGGAAGGGATGCTATTTTAGCCATAGAATAAAATCATAGCATTCACAAAGCTGTATGAATAATGCACATAGTTACCACAAGACTGTAGGGTGCCTCTTTCTTCTGGACTTCTTCCGTGGCATTGGAAGTGGAAGCCTCTGCAGAGCTTGGACCCGTCGGGGATGTATCAACAAATGTCTCATCCACGACTCGGAAGCGGATCTCCTCCCCAATGTCCATGTAAAGGTCGTGGGCCCCTTCTTCTGTCTCATATTCCCACACCCACACCTGCTCTGCTTCATCGCTGGCCATGCCAAGGGTTAAGGAGGGAAACCATCATTGTTCTGCCTGACAGGTCACCTCCTGACAGCTTTGAGAGCAGACTCGATTCAAAGCCCTTTCACTATTCTTTCTCCACGGGCAGTGCACTCTCCTCAGTGATCACCTGCACAGAACCCCCGCCTGGTTTCTGATTTTCCTGCTTCAAGGTGTACGCCGCAGGGCAGAGTTTGGGTTACCCCCACCCCCATAAAAAACAACAGCAACAAAAAAGACTCACAAACAAACACCTGTCAAACCCAAGACAACCTCACCTTAAGTGTATTACACACACGATGTCTATCTCGACATCACATAATGTGGTAAAACCTGCGTCCTGCCTTCAACAGCAGCCAAGACTAGAGGCAGGGATTAAAATGTGGTTGTTCAGGGGCTGCTGCCATTCATTTCCATTAGCAGGCACAATGATCCTGCAAACCTCTGTCTGGCTGTGATAACAGTCTGCAGGACTTGCCTGACACAACGGCTTAGCTTCTGCCACTGAGCACCTCCATTGTTGCAGCAGTGAATGCTGTTGGGCCAGCACTGCACAATCCTTTGAAATGAAGTAGTAAAGTTATCAAAGGTGATCAAGGGATACAACTTAGCTGGCTGCTGCAGGGATTCTGGTGGGATGACAATATCATCAAAGAATCCAATAGAAACTGTGGAGAAAAGAATCTGATGAAGACTGAGACAATTCTTTGCAAATGATGTACCACAGCAATTCCTATAGTGCATTTCTAGACTCAATTCTCCTTCCTCTTTCAGGAAGGAGGTGGTGCAGGAATTACTCTTTGAGCCACAACACTCGATGTCAGTTGGCAGCAAAGCAACTACCCAGCTGAAAGTCCATACAGCAACAGAGGACACAGTCTGTGTGCCCAATGGAAAAGGAAAAGGCTGTTTGGAGCAGGACTGGAAATGTAAGCGTTCCAAGAAATGAGTCAGATGCTATAGAGGTCTGAGACAGAAAATTGCTTAGAAATCACATATGTAACATATTAAATGCAGACCAATATAAAGTTAGAACAGCCCCCACCTCCCCCCTGAGATTTCACAATGCTGAATTTTATCGAAAGTGGACATGCCCAAATTCAACAACACAAGCAGCCAGGATAATCTTATTGTTTTGGCTTAGCAACAGAGCAGAGGAGCTCGCCTCTGTGGAACACTCCTACAAGAAAGGAAAGCAACTCATCAATTATGTATTCCCTGAATCTGACAGCACTTTGTGCTCACAAAGACATTTTGCTGCCATGTTTTTAGGTACAGGAAACAACCACGGATTTGCACAGAACTGTAGGGAAGATCTATCAGATCAAGCAGATACTACCACTTTGAAAAAACAAGTTAACTGAAGCAGGAAAACAAATCCAGTCTATGCTCCAAATGGGGCTGCCTGTTCTTCTTGGGCATGCACATGAATGACAAAAGGAGAGGGGAGTGCAGACAAAACCATTCAGGGCAGGGGAAGCTGCCAGGCTCAAACTACAGATCAGAGCAGTGCTACGGGCCATTAACAGCCTTTAACCAGGCTACAGACAATGCGATACCACCTGAAGTCACAGTATCTCAACAGCCCCAAGAGCTCTGCAGCTTGTGTGCCCCCAGCATTAGAAGTTGTGGTTTACCGTGAACACCATCCTGACTGCAGCTTTTAATCTGTCCAATGAGGATCTCATCCAAGAAGGGATGGAAGACCACGTAGCGGAAATGCACTTAAAAAGAAAACAGATCATTAATAATATGCCCGTGTTAGTGAATTAGACTCCTTCCATGGTTTGGCAGCCATTAAAACAAAATCCCACATCCTGTATGCCCTCTAAAATGCTTCCCCAGTTTCTTTGACAATGTCCTTACAGGCATTGATTAGATAGAAAAACAGGAACAGGAGTTAAGATTCCTAATGGTTTGTAGGAGTTGTTGCCCAGCAGTGCCCTGTTCCCTGCTCCTCAGTCTTGCCAGAGTTTAAGATCACAGAATGAAACTGTAAGATGAACAACATGGAGCGGGGCCTGTGCTAAAGTTATGATCTGAGCATTCCTACACAATGCTCCAAGGCCAAGAGTACCAGTTGAAATTATACTTTCTCCTAATACTTCTGCTCCTTTTACCTTCGTCAGCAATCCTGTATTTTCTTTAGGTAAAATAACTGATAGCACATATTACCAGAGTAAGGTACTCTAACATAACTGGACTTTTCATCCAGTTTAAATAACATGTTTCTAACTAAGCATTTTGCGTTTATAATTATTAAAATGCTATACTAAACCAATCTTGCCTGAACAATGCTATGAGCAGTTTAACATAATTTTAGCTGTCTGTACTCAATACTCCTCTTTTACACAAAATCAGTTACAGTATATTCAAGAAAGAGTTATTACTAGGATTTATCAAAGTGCCATCCCACATTCTGAAAGCAGACTTTTTCCCAAGCTCAGAGAGAATACATCCTCTCATTTTCAGTTCAAGGAGTAGTTCAAAGTTAAGAAGCTGAACAGAGATTAAAGCAAGGAGGAAAGCCTGCCATCCTCCTTAAATATTAGGGAAAGCTTTTATTTGAAGGGAGCAAGTTCTCCTGGAGTTAAAACTTGGACAAGGGGAGCCACATTCAGTCAGTCAAGTTCGCTTCTAGCAGGAAACACTTCATTTGCTCAAGCTCCACTTCCACAGTGAAAACTGGAACTGAAAAAAATGCATCTCTTTCCAGTTTAAATAAACTTATTTTAACTTTAAAGATATTACCCAATTTGGTTTTCTGCATTTACTTCCAGTTTTCACTCAGACAGATTTGCCAGAAGTCAAAGCAAAGAAATTAGTCATTCCTCATTTAAAACAAAAAGTCACTAAAGTGTGTGCTGAACCAGATCTGTCTGAGTCTCAAAGATGTAGCAAAACTTCCAGCTAGGAAAACAGCATCAAATGCTGTGCAAATGCTTTATTTAAGAAAGGTGCTTCAATATTCTTGCTAGAGAAAATAAGCTTCAAAAAGAAACAAATACCAAAAAAACCCACAAAATAATTAATGCAACTGATTTCCTACATGTAGATTTCCAATCATTTTAAATTAAATTAACTTCTTCCTCACTCCATACCTACATCTCTAGTGGTGAAACAGAGATGGACTGTTGGAGAAAGCCAACAGGACTGGCTATTTAAAGCTATGTTTGTACCCAAAAAGTGCAAAGAAAGGACTTTTGCCACGTTTCTCTTGCCCTCCTTATAGGAACGGAGTTAAGGTGACGAACTCAGAAGTTCCTTTAAATTTACCTTCCTTAACAATTAAACTCAGTTTACATTTCCAGACCACCAGCCCTCTGCAAAACGATGTAACTGAGGACAAGCACATACCTTTGGTATGAGATGCACCATCTCCAGGGAAAATGTATGAATCCTCCAGCTTTGTGATATCATACAGACAGATGCAGAGCCCGACGTTGTACACAACCTGCTCAAAGAAAGC
>JANHGB010040114.1:38986-67522 GCA_026283785.1 Coracopsis vasa | reverse complement strand
GTTGGTTTCCCCCAAACTGTGGTACAGATTTAATGAAACCATATTAAATATTTGTACATATCATCTAACTGTGCAGTGAAGGACTGTGCTGAGATGGAAAAAGCAAGGGCTTATTGCAGAAGCTTCCAAAAAAAATCATATGGGAAACTACTACCAATATCCCATCCAGCTGAAAAGGTATGATATGAACTTTGGGTTTAGCAGCGTTAAAGTTGAGACCACTGGGCTTAGTATCCTGCTGTTCCCAGTTTTGAATGGGTACATTGAACTATGAAATAATAGTTCAAATAAATAAATTGGCTTCTGTTTACTCCATGCAGAATTCTGATTGGGAACCAGGATATGGTTGCAAATAAATGCAGTTACATTTTCTGCATATTAGCCTGAACATTGCACTGCAGAGCAGCAGCCTGTGGGAGGGACAAGGTGAGAGATGTATTTGATGGACAGTAACATTTCCTGCTCAGTGCATGACTGTGAAGTGCCTGAGGGTGAGAGGGGTTGAGCATGGGCCACATATATTTTCCCCTTTGTGCTCTATCCAGCCAGCCACAGATGTTGACCTAAAATGAACGAGCAAGAAGAAAGCTATGCTTGTAGAGTTTACCTTAAGTGTGTGTGAATGCTGTTTGTCCAGGACTAGAGGTAAATGGTACATGTGAGCATGTTCAGCTGTTGTTTTAGTTAATAACATTCAATATTATACACATCTGGTGCCAGTCTTAATACTTATGTGTGGGTATATATTTACATGAAGGCTATATGGAAACAGCTAAAAGGTTGCAGCAACTTAAAGAAACAAGAAATATTTCCTTGCTTGTTAGCTTGTACACTTCCTAGTTTTCTTATGGCTGCAAGAGTTATGTAGGAATCGTATACCATTTATATGGGGGGAAGAGACAGCCTGTTGAGATGCTATCTCTTGGTTGTGGATCAGTGGAAGAGAAGCTTTGTGACAAGACTGGGAAGTAGAAGAGACGGAAGCTCAAGTAGCATGAAATGACAAGTTACTACAAATACTAGTGTCACAGTGTCTTCCAGGTTTGTGCTAATCACTATTGCTCTGTTGTCACATCTTCTAGGAGGCATGAGTAGCTAGTTCTGGTTGTCTTGTGCAACTGATCTGGTCTTTGAAGCCTGAGAAACTTTGGTCTTAGTGGTCTGTAACTGAAATTTGTTTGGAATGCTCCATTTCAGGAGACAGTTCAAGTCAAATGAACACTAACCTTGAACAACATTCGTATAACCTGCTTCAGATTTGACCTAATCAGTGGGTAGATGTGAACACTTAAGTTCCTATGGAAGGTTGCAAAGGAGAGCAGGGTTGTCTCACAATATGAAGTAGCACTGATGAACGTGTGTGAAGACAGTCATGTGTTTCATGTCAATGTTCACAGGACTCTCATGCTACTCTTACTACAAATGAGAGCGATAAGACCTCAAGAATACGTTGCTATTCTTGGAAACAAAGATTTCTTCTGAGGGGAGTGTTTCCTGTCTTTGCAGCCGGGAAAAGAACAACATTTGACAGGGCTTTTTGCAAATGGAACTGAGAAAATCGAGGAGGAAAAGAAGTAATGTTCCCTAATTTCCGTCTCTGGTTTGCTTTATCACTTGCCATTATTTTAGGAGTCACTCGTAACAAAAATGGAGATAGAGTTTGAACTGGAGGAGGAAGTACTAGTTCCTGGGAGCGTGTTTATATTGACTATCAATGTGAGCTGAGAGTGACAGTTACAGAAGCCAAATTGTAACTGGTTTTTCACTGTTATATGATGTAGTTTGAAAACAGAAATGAGAATGAGGCAGCCTTGTCATAGATCTCTTTTCTGAATGTTCTTAAATAGGATGTTGTCAAATGCAACATATGCTATGCATAAAAACTGTATTTTTCTGACTAGTTATAATATAAACAGACTGTAGATGTCCAAGTCTTAAATTTAACCATGTAATCAATTGCTCTTTACTTCCTTAAGAAAAACCAAGCCTGTCTTGTTTCAGCCTTCCTCAAACCGTTTCACATGGTCTGGTTTTGATTCAGCATTGAAGCAGCCCGGTTGTCTTGCTGGTAGTCTACTTGTTTCAGGCAGTTCTTTCATTTAAAACTGCCCAGGAATTCTTCAGCAGAGATATTGGACTGTATTGTGCTTTAGGAGATGCTTTTAACTACATCTTGCTTTTCTGTTGCTCCTCTAAAAGGTTAGAAAGATGAGAGGCATCTTCTAACAAGCTTTTGTTTTCTGCTCCCAGAGCTGTGTGGCTGTGTAAACCCTCTTGAATTCCAAGGAAGTTTTGCAGAACTATCCCACTGCTGCTTACTGTAGTAGTGTTGGCAATGACAGGCGCTGGATTGTAGGTACCTCACTCGCTGCTCCCAGTGTTCTGGTCAACACGGGTGAAATCAGAGCCTAACAAAAGTCAATGAGAGTTTTGTCTTTGATTACACAGCAGCCAGGATTTCTTCCCAGCTGTTGCAAGCACAGAGTGGTGATGAGGGGAGCGCACCCATTGGTGTGGCTGGATTTAAAAGGGGAAAACCTCACATGTACAGTGGGTCTTTATGCAGATTTCCTGCTCTTCCTAAAACTTTTCTTCCTTTACTGTAGCTGGGTATTCCTTGAGCTGGGAGTTTTTTAGAATGTGATGTCCAGAGGCTTCATAAAGCATCTTATTACTGTGCTGAAAGTCCCTCAACTCTTAACTTTCATAAGATTACTTAAAAACTAGATTATTGGATTGTATAATGTGAGCATAGAATGGATGGAGATATCCACTTAAAACATAGCCAGTTCTGTATTGTTCAGAGCACCCTGTGACATGCGAACTGCACTGTGCTGTAACACTGGGATAAAAGGACAGTCACGGTCATGTAGCCAGGTTGATTTGAGTTTGGGTGATGCTGCTGTGGTTTTTAGTAGGTCTAATGCTTGGATAAAATGTTTTTCAATTAAATCTTAAAGTAGGTATGGTGATTGCTAGCCAAAGAGTCCAAAGTATAGATGTCATGGTTTAAGTCCAGTCAGCCATGCGGCTTGTGCTCTCACTTCCATGCCCCCCCCCCCCCCAATAATAGATTAAAAGGTGATTTAGGGAGGTTGAGTAATGAACATGCATTAACTCAAACCTTTCACTTTCCTGTGTTTTTAACATGTGCTTTGAATGGTGTGGATATGGCTGAAAAGTCTAGAGGAAATCACAGCTTGTGAGCAACCAACACCACTGCTGCAAATGTCTTCCTGGCACGCTTGAAGTGTGATTCATTGATTCAGTATCTTGCTTGTAATCTGAGGTTTTGAAATAGCCTAATTAGGGTGTATTAGCTTAGGCATTTGCTTGGGGGGGTGGGGAGGACAATATTCTGTGTTGTATCAACTACTCCAAATACATCATTGTGTGCTGCTGAAATGTATGTGACTAAGAATGGTAGTTTTCCATATGATTCGCTAAATCATTTGTAATCTTTTCATTTGCTGAGTTATGAGGTTTTGAAAAAACAATTATTGAACTTAATTTTAAAATAGAACTTGTGTCTTGGTACTTTATGAAGGAGGACCTGATCTTAGTTATTTTTTCCTTATTTTTTTGGAGGGGGAAGGAAAAGAAAGACATTTGCTGTTTAAGAAGATTGTAAAGGAAATGAGTTTGCGGAAGTTGAAGATAGTTACAGGGTCTGAGGAAACTGGAGGCTTCCTGTATGACTTTGAGCAGATCACTTAACCATGCTGTCTCTGTTTCCTTACCCATAAGATGGGGTACTGAAGAAATGCAGAGAGTAGGAGCATCGCACTTGCTTGCTTTATATAAAAATGAGGTTTTGGAAAGCAGAAATCCTGCTTTGAGGGCAAAAGGTTTACAAAAAGCAGAAGTGCTCTCAGTACATGTTACATGTGTTATCATGTGTAGCTTTATCTCATAACAAGGATAGATATGGGTTAACACAATGAGAATGGGGAGTAATAAATCTAGAAACTGGTTGAACTAAAAAAAGACAATATTGCACTGAAACCTCCAAATTGGGATGTGCCGGTATTTATCAAACTGTCAGTTAGCATCGGTTCCTCGCTTTCACTATTTAATGATCCTCAGTAATGTCCATTTCACATCCCTGTGCTCCATTTCTGTAAGAGATCTTTTCTTTTACAAAAAAAGAGGGAAAAAAAAGCAGGGAAATATGGCAAAATCTGATGAAGATGCAGCCACGCTGCTCACGCTTTCTGCTTCTCTGCTATGTACTCCCAGCAGCTTGGAGGGCTTATTTTACAGGGAAGACAAATTTGGAAATAAGAGAGCAAAATTACAATTACATTATTAACTACAAAGTGGTTTAAAAATGTGAGCTTGAGATAGTCCTGTTATCTGATATGCTTTTGATTCCAGGTTCATCCTTCAGCCTCATATGCAACTGTGCTCTGTTAAATTAACCTGACATGTTGTTTTCCTACGGTTTATGGGTCACTGACAGTATTAGGTTCCATGCAGGCCAGCTGTTCCCAAATGAAGTCCCTTCCTACACTCCAGCAAAATCAAAGCTGGTGAAGAGGGGAGCACACGAGCAAAGGCGGGAGGAGGCAGGAAATGCACTGTGAAGACAGCCAAGTCATTTTACTTGCAGCTTCACCGCTAAAAGACTTTCATGCATTCCATGCTCATTAGCAAAACGATGAAAAATGTAGTGTTAAATTACAGTTGGTTCTTGGGACTGGTTTTGTTGTTCCTTGGGACTGTTCTCCTAAACTCTAAGGAAGCCTGAGATGAGGAATGTTTCAAAGCCCCCCGGCAAGGAAGATGCAGAGTCTGTCACATGCAGAGTTGGAAGGAAATAGGGAGCTGCAAAATAACTGAAATAGATTTGGAGCCTTTCCCCACCGCCCCAGCAGTTTTACAGTTAGGTCTGCTTAAATTTAATGCTCTCATGTGGTGACTGAGTTCTTGGAGAAGCCAAAAAGGAGCTGAGCTGTGCAAGTACCATCTGGGTGTATGGCAAAAGGGGTCTGTGCCCAGCCGCAGCAGTGCCAGGCTGTGAGCTGCTGCACACTCTCCTTCCTCAGTAGGCAGGAGCACAGCCAGAGCTGAGCATGACACGTGCCTGGAATTAAAAACATCACTGCCATTGTGCCTCTGTTCTCTGCTTTATGCAGAGATAGACGCTGTCCAGAAAGTTGAAGCTATAGAGTGCCCATATCTTCAACTGTATGTGAGCATCCATCCCTAACAGTCCCAGTGTTTGGGACTACACGCAGTAGTATCCAGAGGACACTGGGTGTGGTTGTCTGTTCTTGCAAGCAAGTTGAAGGTGGTTGTGAGTTTTAAGGCAATACAAGTCTGTTGGATGTGGCGTGACAGAGAACTGCAGATTTGGGGCTTTTTGCTGGTGTGCCTCATTGAGCCAGGAAGGCAGCTAGGAAATGTCACTGGGGCGTTTGCTCCAGAAACCTGCCTCTGATAGGAAAATACCAGGGGAAGTTTTCCTCTGATAGGAAAAATCTTCAGTGGAAGATGCAGGAAACTGAGTACCTGCCAATTAAGAAGTGTTTGCAGGTACATTTCTGATTTTGGCAGTTTGTGGCAGGCTACTATTAAGTTGGAGCTGATCTACCCTAGCAGACTGGTGATGATCATTTTGCTTTAGATACATCTAATGTCTGACTGCATGTGGGTTTAATAATGTGTGAATGCTAGCATGTTCCAGTGGGATTATCTGACAATATCAGGTCTTAATTTTTCAAGTTTACTGCATGAAACCATACCTGTATTTGAATATAGCATCCTAATTGCCAGCAAATAATAGGGCTTTCTGCTGTCAGCATCTCTCTTCTTATTTGTAGTTTGCTGTAGTATTTATTTCACAAGGTGGTTTGGCTGGGGAGTAACCTATTCTAGAGGTCAGTTAGGGGCTGCATTAACATTCCTATTTAGAGCTGGGTCATTGACTTACGTGGTGATCTTGAATGAATCACTTATCCCGAGGAAAAGTGAGGCATATGGAAGATAGAGGGGTTAATATCTACTGCATACTAGATTCTCTGATGAAGAGCATGGTGTAAGGGCTAAAAACTGTTTCTTAAACCAACAGCAATTAAGAGTCTTGCTCCAAAAAGCATGTCAGGAGAAGTTCCTTGTCATTTGTTATGGAACTGATGTCCTTTATTATGGAACTGACATATATAGTGCACACACATGCACCCCCCCTGTGTGGGGATAGGAGGGTTTGGGGGGGGGACGAATGACCCAGAGAATTAAGCACCTCTCAAGAGAAATGAATAGCTGGCCTTGCATGTGCAGCCAGTGATGAGGAAGAAGAAGGTTTTATGTTGAGTCTGAATGAAAATCAGGACCAACATCAGTTGCTAGAATGTGCCAATCAAGGGCATCTTGGTAAATGCCATGTAAAGAAAGATCTTAATTTGGAGCTTGCGTTCAGGAACCAAAGAAACAGTCTTCAGACGAAAGTGCTTCAGATTTTGTGGTATGGGAAACCAATAATTATGAGATACAGTGAACAATGCAAGGTAGAATTGCTAAAGGGATTAATTAGCCTTAGTCTAACTAACCATTATAATGGATGCAAATATACATCTGCAGCCTGCTGAGACATCAGATACTCATCATACACCTGCTCAATTCACCAGTGTTGCAGAGCACAGCTGCCAGAAGCATTGCTGCTTTTTTCTGCAACTCCTTGAGCATAATTGACTGTTGGTTCTTTTGTCATTCAAAATGTTTGCTTTTTCTCTTTTTCTAAACAGCACTTCCACGATGGCAGAAAGGCACAACAACATATTGAAACTTGCTGGAAACAACTTGAAGCAGTAAGTGGAAACTTCCTTAGATAGCACATTTAAGTCATTTTTATACTATTTTCATGGAGATGGTTCCAAATATTATATTTGGAATGGCAAGGGTGTATGGATGAGAACTGTAGAAATGGGATATTTAAAACTCCACTGTCTTAAATACACTGGTAGACACAAAAAAGCTTGGTTTAATAGCACATTTGGCTTCCTGTGGGATTTATGTCTATCACGAGTAACATTTCATTTGATATGACTTGAAAAGTGTGCTAGGCATTGCTGGAAATGTGGAGTCCCTGAGGGTGCTGTTCATCTGTAAGCTGAATAGCTTCATACGTCGTGAGGAGATGGAACGAGACCATCTCTTGAGTGAGATGCTGTTTCTCAAAAGTAAATACATTGGAATTGCCATTCATATGATGAATGAAAAGCGAGACTGTAAGTGGAGGGAAGGATAAAGAAAGAGGGGACATCAGAAACCAAAAGTCTGACTTGTAAATGTATGGATTTTATTAACTCGCTTGTGCATTATAAAAATGAGGGAGTTAAGTGTAGGGAGGAAATGATCTTGTCTACAAGAGCAGAAGAAATGCCAACAGGGAAAAACATGAAATACTAATGATGTTGGTAGAATCAAGCAGGCTGAAGAACAGGCTAAACTGACATACAGTTTAGGGACAGGTATTGATTTCAGGTAGATTTTGGTATTGTGTTTCTTTCCCATAATGAAGGCTTCTGTTTTTCCTTTCCAGAGTAAAAGGCGGTTTGAGCGTGATTGCAAAGAAGCTGATCGAGCACAGCAGTACTTTGAGAAAATGGATGCTGACATCAATGTTACAAAAGCAGATGTTGAAAAGGTAAGCCCAAAGGGTGGAAAGGCTGTTTGTAAATAGATTTGATAGGTTTAGCTTCTCACTCCTGCTGGTAGGATAAACCCTCTGGGGCTTAATGCTTCATGTGCAGTCTGTAGGGTAATTAAAAATAGGGAGATCTTTGCAGAGACCTTGAATTCCATAAAAATTCTAACTGGATACAGTCAGTTTTCTTCAGTACGTGGTATCTGAGTTTAGCTGTTGTAGCTCTAAATGAGTTTATGCGGAATAAGTTTTATCTAATCCCAGATTGTGACACAGGTGAGTTTGGGGGCTCTCTAGGGGGTGCTTGCAGTTACCACACATTGTGGATTGCTCTGATCCAGGCAGAAGTTAGCTTATGCCTTTTGGGCAACACTTTGAAGATGTCCCGATGTCACTGGTTGCAATGAAGTGTGACCAGGATTGTTGTTCCTGATCCTAGGTTCACGGCAGGACACATTTTGATGCTATGCAGAATCCATGCTTGTCACAGATGGCACGTAGCTTTTATTTCTCAGTTGCTGCCTGGTTGCAGAGTCATTTGTGGCTGTTATACACTAAACTGGTGCTTAATTTTAAACGTATATTGCTGCTTCAGCATATCTGTCTTGAAATATTTCTTTAGTTTGATTCAGAATTGAATGTGCAGGAGGATGCTTAAAGTTTAAGTGTTGAAGTCCAGTGATGTACTTTGTAACTGAAGGAAGCAATGGAGAGGGAGAAAGTGTGCTTAAATTGGTTCTCTTTGGTGTTACACATCTGCTCAGAAGATGCAGTAAGGTAGATCAGGGGCACCACGTTACAATATGTAAGGGCAGTTTTGAATTGAGTCGTATAGGTAGAAAATAGCCAGAACATTTGAAAAGCCAAGAAAAAGAAAAGCCAAGGAAAAAAAGCTGAAGCTTAAAATATACCAAACATTTTGTTGCACAGATAGGAAAGGAAACTGAATTACAGGTAAGGAATCTGTTCCAGTCCAATATAGCCCTTGTAAAATGCAGCTTTTGCTCCTCAAGAGTTGTTTTTCATTGTTTTCTCAGTTAATTCCATCCTGGGAAGCCATCAAATACAAATTTTTCTGTACATCTATGTGATCTTAAGATGTTTCTATTACACTGAGCATCCAGGAGGTAGCTGATAGCATCAAGGATGCTGTTAAAAATGAGGACAGCAAATGGATAAGCAGCTCAGAAAACATCCCCAAAGTGCTGTTGCACATCAAAGGAAAAAATACCTCTGTGGTCTTGTAATTTGCTTAGCTATTAGCTGTTAATTCACCATGCAGATTTGATCCTTTGTTGCCTTCTGGATTTGCCAGGACACTTCACAGATGAATGTAGGCTTGTTACAGATATAACACCGCATGTGGGTTTTTCTGACAGAGGAGAATCATCTCTGCTTTATCTGTATAAAGTGGTTTTAGAATACAGGGGGGTTTTATAGATAAAATTAGGACTTGCCCTAGATTCTTTTTCAAAGCTAAGGCCATGTCAAAGAGACACAGAGACATGAAATAGAGGCCTGAGTTTCCTTAGTTCTACATCCTTTCGTAAAGCTTACCTTTCCGGTAAGAGTGAAAGGCTGCGCATTAGCAATCTGATTGCATTAAGTAAATTCTGGGAAGCAATCCCTACCCTGGTGTGGGGGGTGAGGGGTGTGCTTCACTTCTAAATTTCTCTAGCTTTTTATTTATATGCATTTGTTAGTTGTTGTGGAATGAGGCTTAGTGGTATCTATTGCAGTTTCATGCATTGACTAATCTCAGGGGAAGCCATTGGTCGACTTTCCCATCAGCGGCGTAGATGGAGAAGGAAAAGGTTATCAAAACGAGTGGAATGTGAAATAATATTACTGAACAGAGAGAACAGTGTTTTCCAAGTGCATGTGTTAGGCTGGGTTCATCCATGTCAGGCTGTGAATAATGCGCTTTCTTTGCTTCCCTCTGCCCGTGTGACTGGGACCGCTCTGACATAACTCTCCAGTGCAGAATAGGACATTGTTGGACCCAGCGCTGCTGCCAGGGCAGTGCTCACCAGCTCGCTCCAGGGACGTGCAGAAGCTGCTCAGCTTCCAATGAAGCAATCTGATGACTTTCACCTCCTCCTTCTATTGCAGAGGTTCCGATTTCTCTTGCCCCTTATGGGTTGGCTGCTGCACTCCTACTCTCAAATGCTCCCAAACTCTGTCTGGCCAGGAAAGCAGACAGTTTGGCTGTGTTCAGAGCCAGTGCTATTCACTTTGGCGGAACAAGGCGCTCTTCAAGCAGTGGAATCAGTTGCCCTCATTTCTTCAGCTCGAGGTTGACACCTTGGCTACTTTAGCTTGTACCTGCAAACATGAGCAGACACTAGAGCTATGTTTTTGCATCTTGCATTATACAGTAATGGAATTAAAATTCTGCAGTGATCGCAATGACACATGCAATTGAAAGAATATATAGCAGCAATTCCCTAACGCACCTAAAGTTAGGGTGTATGAGGCTCTGAAGTGCTGAAGTCTCTCAATATTTCAGTCCTTGTAGCCTTTGACAAATGCAGCAGCAAATGCTGTGACAGAGCTGTGAGCTACCAGCACTTAACATAGCCTTGCCTAAGGGACAGCTCTTGGTATTACAGTTTGCTAGGAGAAAGCAAACAGACTAGTGGCAGAGAAGCAAATTAAGAGTTACTTTCCTCCTTATTTCTCCAGGACTGTTTTGTGCAGGACCTCGGCTGTGTGCTTAGAGGCAGGGCTGGATATGGAATATGAGTCCCAACTGCTCCTGTCGGACAATCTCAGATTCAGTATGCAGAGGGCACATGCCTTCTGTGCTGGTTCTGTGGCCAGGATGGGCTCAGTCGTGTTTGCAGCCAGCCAGTCTGGTCGTTGATCTCTGTGAGAGCAGGGTGTTGAGTTTTGTTTCCTCCAATCTCCTTTTTTGGTGGCAGGAACATGGAGCAAAGGCTGTGTTCAGTCTCTGCAATGGTCAGGGTCTTCATGCAGGACTCACACGAGAGTGAATTTGGGCCCCTGAGCTCCTTTCCTGGGTTTGCTTGAACCTCTTAAATCACTGGCAGCTGATGTTTGCAGAGAGATGTTGAACTGCAACACAAGGTGCTGGTTTTGTCAATTCAATTTAGCAAAGTCTGGGTAGGAACTTACTGGGTCACAGAAAGCTGTACCATGAAAATAGCCTTATAAACTAAATAAATGCTCAGTAAATAGCAAGTTGCTGATGCCAGTACCAGGAAGCCTCGTAGGTATCAGCGTAAGCTTCAGCGTCACTTGGATCGTGGTGGGATGTGAGCTTTAAAGCTGTTCTCATTCAAAAACCACAGTGGAGCTGCTTCAATTTTTTGACCATTTGGGGAAGCAGTCTGTGACTCCAGCACAGAGCTGGTGTACATATAAGGAAGCACACTATTGTTTGTTCTTCTCTTTAGAGCTGCAATCACTAAAGAACTGACATCTTTATGGGATAATGTGGTACCCGGTGGTGCCTTTGCAGCCTTGTAATAAGGAGGAAAAAAACCTCCCAGCACTCAGCTGGTTTTTCTGAAGGTTTATTTTCAAAGTAGACCTTGACAGAACCTGTTTTTAAAGGGGAAGTGGCTGAGGCCAACCATGGGAGGCGGTGAATGCTTTGCCTCTTGATTTGCACAGCAGTTGAGGGCAAGGACAGTGGTTTGAAGTACCTGCTTTGCTTTGCTGAAGAGTAGCACAGCTGTATTGGTGGTATCCTAGGGACTAATTTTGCCAGAAAACAACTTCAGCTTTGAGAAGTAAAAACTGAGCTGTGCTTGGGTTCCCAGAACTGCTGTCCTGAAGTCAGGACTCATCACCTTGTTCTGGTTTTTGTTCCTTTTATGTTAGGTAGGTTCCACTTGAGTGGTTTTGAGATAAATGTAAGTATGGTATGGATTTAGAAAGTAGTAGGAATAGATTTAGAAAGACATAAAGTGCAAATTTAACCTTAACTCTTGTAAGTGACGAAGCTTCAGACATTGCTAAAACCACACTAAAACCCACTATTTTGTGTTGCTGTGGGGTTTTGATTCATCTTTAGGAAGTCTTCAACCTGCTCCCAGAAAGGATGAGTCTGTAGTAAGATCTTTTTCTGGATCCTGTGACATTCAGGCATCTTTTCTGGGGCAGTGGGGTTTTCCTGCTGAATTTGCTTTCTTATGTGCTTACGGCAGCTTGAGCTTGTTGCAAGTCAGCTGCTAGTATGAAATCAAAATTACTCCAAAATTATCCAAACTTACATTCAAAATTATTATTACAGAATTATCATTCCATTCCTTGCTCTCTTCTCTGCCCAATCCTATGTCATATCTACAAACAAAAGCAATGAAAAGTTGATGGTTCTATTCCTGTGCTGAAATACTTACGAGTTTTAGGTGTACTGGCCTTTTTCTTGTTTGTTTTGGTTTTGAAGTGGAAAAATTGAGGGAAATGGGAGTAATCTCAAGCTCATTGCAATCTCTAACAGCTTCCCCCAGTGCTCTGCAGCTTTCAGATCAGGTTATGCCTGCTCTACCCAAGATTTTTGGAGTCCTAGAATAGTTTAAGATTTGCATAAATGCATAAAACCTCGTAATACAAAACCACCATGACATTAATTCTTTAGTCTGTGAACATAACTGCAGAGAGATGCTGGTGTTTCACACTGGAAGTTTTATGTTCTCCTCTTATGCCCATATTCCCTGGGTGTCCTCCATCAGTTTCAATGCAATGTAAAGAGTCTATACCTCCCTCCATAGAAGACAGGTCCACTTAGATTGCCCCGGGTAGTCATGAGTTGAATCACTGGCAAAGTCTTACTGATCACATGTAGAAATACGGCTACTTTGAAACTGGAATAGGCTGATCTTCCTGCCTGTGCAAACGCTGTCAAGTGGTAAACTGCTTTTCCAGCCTGCAGGCTGCTGCGCTGCAGGACACAAATCTCCTCATTGAGAATTTACAAATCCTTACAGTGAAGCTTGCATTCAGCTGTTTTTACTTGGGCTCTGCAGAAACCTCTGATCTGTGTTTCAGCCCTGTCCTGCATACATCATTTGCAGCGTACTTTGTTGGAACAGCAGTCAGGTCACAACAGAGCCGGATGCAGCGTGCATCACCGGAACCCCACAGACAAACCACAGAGGAGCACCTCCAGCTTAGTGCTCTGTTGTTGCAATGTGCATCACTGAGGTTTAGTCAGTGAAGACTGACTGACTATCAGCAGTAAACTCTGGAGCATAACCTGAGAATGTGGGTGCTTGCCTTCTGCAGACCAGAACTACTTAGTGGGCCTAGTTTCTCAGGAGGTGCAGAGCCATCTGCCCAGTGACAGTGGGATTTGTTGTATCCTGTTTTCTCCCCATCTCGAGGAACCTTCTGGAATAATGACCTTCTCAGCATTTAGAAAACATAGTGCCATGTAGAGGTCATGTTAGAAGGTAGACAAGCTCCACGGTGTTTGTGCCATTAGTATGGCAAATACTGCAGCGAGTAGTTCCAGAGGCTTTGCTTTTCTTATGCTCTGCTGTGACTTTATAAAGTGCAGCAGCAGTGCTCAGTGTAACATGTAGGCAAGCTGCATAAGGCTCAGTCCTGACATAGTACAAGAGGGCCTGGCCTGTGCATTTCTTTCTTGGGAGTTAGCTATTGCATAAGATTTTCCCATTCTCTGTGTGGTGAATTTTACATACTTCGATTAGGCAGCTGCTTGTCTTTGCTTGTGATGTGGGTCAAATCTCCCATCAATTCAAGTGCAGTCTTTTCTTGGTAATGTGATTTAAGGCCATTAGATTCACACTAATGTTATTTCTCTGGGTTATGCAGACCCTAAGCTCCTTCCTGAGCTGCTTCCTTCCTAGTGGATGATGCAGTGTGTGAACACAGGAAGTCCCTCAGGACAGTAATTTGCATTTCTGGAAGAGTGAGCCTTGTTTACAACCTGCTGTCTGTGACATTCTGCATATAGCAGCTGTTTCCCTTTTGGAATCATGACTAATGGAAGTGTGTTGATTTCTAGACAATAAGGAGTTAATGACTGCAGCAGGAGTGGCTGGAAAACTTAATAAATATCCATATGTATCCCCTGCATCCACTGTGTGTGGTGTTAAGAGATCAAGGAACAGAAGTAACAGTCATTGTAAAGATAAAGAAATCCATCTGAGTTTATATTTCCTCTTAGCAGTATTCCTCTGCAGTCATGCTCTCCCTAGCAATTTGGCTGAGTTTTGTAAGAGTACAACTCTGTTGGGAGGTAGATTGCTAAACAAGAAAACAAGTTAGGGAGGAAAAGGGGGTGTGGAGGGGAGGCTTAAGAGCAATTTTGAATTAAGGATCAACTGCAGTTTGAATCCAGGTAGACAACATCCACCGCTTGCCCCACATCAGCCGAGCAAGTGACTTTGTAGATGATCAGGTTTGTCAAGCACAATTTGCACCTGCTGAGTCTGTGCTGGCTTTTCCCAATCATGTGCTTGATTTGACTTTTTATAGCCCCAGGAGGATTTGTTCCATAACTTTCCCAGGGACAAAAATCCCTTAAAGAGCAAGACTGATGTGCCTATAATTTCCTGGATCTTCCTTTAAGCCCTTCTTGTAGATGGGGGTGATCCACCCTTATGGGGGTGACCTTCACCTTTTTCCAGTCTTCTGCGGTGTCCCCCGTCTCCATTCTCCATAATCTGTGTGAAGTTACGGCCTCGCAATGACATCAGGCAGCTCTCTTTAACACCCTTAAGGTGGATATGGTCAGAACCCATCAATTTGTAGAGGTCAAGCTTCTAATAACAGTTCACATACCAACTCTTCATTCACTGATGGTGAGTCTGTGTTTGCATCAACCTGGATTTGTGTTCCCAAGGCCTGGGGCTCAGCAGTGCTCGTAGAGACAGAGGCGAAGAAAGTGTTGAGAACCTCTGCCTTTCCAGCATTGATGGTGACCAATTCCCCTCTCCTGTTTAACAGTGGCCAATATTTTCCTTCTGTTTCTGTTTGATATTTATGTAACTGAAGACCTCTTTCTTTAGTTTTTGACATCTCTGGCCGATTTCCATTGGAGCTGAGCTTTTGTTTTTCTGACTGCATCTCTGCATGCCCTGGCAATGCCCTTGTAGTTTTTGATGGGCATTTGTCTATGTTTCCATTTCCGATATGCTTCTCTTCTGATTTTGAGCAAACTCAGAAGCTTGCTGTTAAGTCAAGGGAGTCTCTTGCTCCACAAGAGACAAGCGAGTGTGTTATACCCATAAAGTCAGGCTTTAAGGCTAACAAATTCATACGGGTAACTTCAACCCTGATGATTCACTCTGCACTGGCTGTGTTTGTAAATTCTTTCTTGGAGAGAGATGGCTAGAGCTGTGCCCAGTATTCAAAGTATGAGCTAAGCCATCTATTACACATACAGTCCTGACATAATTTCCATTGTTTATTCAAGAAAAAATTTCCATTATTTATATTCAACACTTACATTTATACACCACAGAAGTGAATTGCCTCTGTAGTACCACTAAACAGATCTCCAGAAATCATTTAAACCACTGCTGTGACCTCCCTCAAGTCCCCATAGCCTTTGATCCCCCCCGAGCGCCACCTTCTTTTGTAATAAACTAGGCTTTTCTTGGGTATCCTCAGGGAACTGCGTTGCTCTGAGCTGGATGTTAGCAGGAATTTGATCACCCAGAGTTTGGATGTTTAATATTCATGACATGAGAATGGCAGTGCAAGGAGAGAAACATTTTGATTCAAGGCACAGTTATTTCACATGGGCCTTGGAGCTGGATGCTGAGAGGTGCTTCTCAGGCACGTGTCACGGTGCACATGCTGCTGTTCTCAATTCTTATGTAAAGATCCTTCTCTTACACAACATTTAGACTGCTCTGAGCACTTTGCAGACGAAATTGAGGTGATTGATTGGATGTAATAAAAAAGACATAGAGATGCACTTGTTTTATATGTGGAAAATGCAGCACTGAAATCTGTGCAAGGGAGTCTGCGGCAGAACTGAGGTCCAAAGCCAAGGAACTGAAGTCCTGGGCTCATTCACTTAATTAAATTTCAAGTAAGCTCTAGCTGTCAGACTCCATTAATCAGCAAGAACCATCATGCTGCAGGACTGGTCCTATGAGTATAGAGCTGACACAGTTAGGGGAGTCCCTTGTTGAGCCTTGTGCAGCGTGCTTGCTGTGTTACTGTCCCAGCTCCATTAAACTTGGTTGTTTTTCTTGTTAGAGCTTTGTTGGTGTTCTGTTGCTTTGATATATCTCTTGTTAGTGTGCACTTCTGTAGTCTGGCAGAATTATGTGCAGTGCAACTGCACTAGATAACAATTCCTGTGATCTGTGATGATTTTCCATCCCCTGCCAGCAGTTCGCTCATTGTATATTATATTCAGCCAGAGGATTGCAGGGATCCATAGATGCTCAGATTATTTCCTAATGTTAAAAGGATTTTTTTCCTTGGAGTTTTTTCCCTTGTCTATTTTGCACCCCTCATTCTATCTTCTTGCTTTCAGGAAAGCAGATTTCAAAACCTTTTTCTGCTTGCCAGTTCAGAGAAACCAAACTGGTTATTGTAAAATAGTAAACAGCAGAGCTCAATTTGGAGGCTATGTAAATGTAAGCCTGAAACCCTGGCTGTGTTTTAAAGTCCATGGCAGAATTCCCACTGTTGTTAATGATTCTGCAAACACTGCCAGCGTTGCTGCTGGTGGTGCTGGTGCCTGCTTGTAACAGCACAGCGATGTCAGGTTTGCATGGAGGGAAGACCAGAGCCTGCAGCTGAAAAATCTGTGAGCAATTGAAAGCATTCCTGAAATTGGTGAAGTGTTTCTGAGTCTGCCTTTATCATTAAGCTATTTTGAAGGGATTGGGTAGCTGAGATGGGGGCAGGGATGACTTTTTTGTGTTTGCACTTTAAGCTGATCTTGGATTTACCAAAGACAGTTTGACGTTGGCAGGCAGTGGCCTGGCAATGATGCATCTCACATGGTGTCTGGGTTTAACAAAAAAGGAGGGGTGGGGAAAGAATGGGAGAAAAGAAAGAAGAAAGAAAACTACACCAAAGTTTTGACTGGAAACTGCCATTCTGGACACGAGCAACTGCTGAGAAGTTGAACTGTTCCACTTAGTGTGGATCAGCTGAATAGCAGCCAAAGCTTTTTTTCTGCCCTTTTCAGTTATTCATATCACTCCCACCATAACAGCCTCGAGGAGCTGCATTTTTTGTCTGTGTAAACCCAGAAGACAGTGTGTCTATTGACCCTCTTGCTGTTTCTGGAATGTGTCTTAGAAAATTGTTCTCAGCAAAATATCCTTCATTCTTTTCGGTATTGGAGACTGAAATGGCAGAAAATGTACTTAAAAATTTCTCCTACTCTTAATCACCAGTTGTCTTTGATATCAAACTGGATTTAGGGGGAAAAATGTGCATGCAAGGAAAACTACACAAAGGTATTTCTTAAATACTCATAAGAGGCAGCATGTAATACAGAGCAGCTTTCTGATATTTACTCACAGTTTCAGGGCCCACAGTACCCATCTTAAAGATGGCCAAAGGACTGATTTCAGATCAGTATATAAAGTTTTACTAGTCCTGCATGTTTGCAAGGACTGTGGAGAATGAGATGACCTTGTTCTTTCTTCCTTTCAAGAAGGGAGAGGATCTTTTGTTGCATTACATGAACCTACCTTGGACATTTCTTACCATGGAGTATTCCAACAGATTGTAGAACATCTGGATCATAGTTTCATGTGTGGTGCTGGAAATGGGAGTTATGCTCAGTCATCCCTGCCCAGTTAAAGGAGAGTGTATGTTGGCTGAAAGCTGCCTCACAGTGTCATCCTCTTCATCTAAAGTCATGGTCTGGTTTAGGGACCAATTATTCCAAAGCCTTTCCACCTGAAAAATCAGTTCAAAGCAAATAATTTAACATTAATGCTAAAAAAAACCCAGAATTACCTTCTCTGAAGTTCTTTGCATGCGCAAGTGAGCAGGAAAGGTGGCAAAACCTGATTCTCTGGAAAGCTCAACTATAAATTACTCCTGAAATAGCTCCTGTGACTGTGCAGCTCCAGGCCACTGCGTCCATTACTCTGAATGTGAAGCTTCACGTCACCAACCGGGTTTTATCATCCTGTCCTTCAGCAGAGTGCAGGAACCAAGCTATGAAATACAGTTCTGTTACTCTTATCAGCATCGCTTCTAGTTTTCAGTGACATACTCAAATGAAGTAATCATAAAAAAATTAGCCCTTTTAAAAATATTTGTATTTTAAGATCCAAATACCTCATTGGAAAAATATTTGAGCTGTGTTTGAAGCTTGCCAAATGCATTAAGTGACCTGGAGAAACAAAGCATCACTGGGGCACTCATAGAAAAATTCTTGGGTTTGGAACGTTCCCAGTTTTACTTACTCATCTTATTTAGGACCAGTTCAGATTGTTTTGGAAACCAAGCATCTACTCCTGTATACATTTAGCTCTGAGTTACTTTGCTCATGTCCATCCAAAGAGCTTGCTCGTGAATATGAACTCTGATGGCTTCATGTTTGCTGGATCTGCCTGGAAATGTGGAATAATGGATTTCTTGTTTTCCTACTTCAACAATGGAGTCAAGGGACAAATTCCTGAGTTCCACTACCCCAGCTGTATGAGTGGGACTGGGGCTGGTGGAGAAGTCGGCTCAGACAATGGGTTGCTCTTAGGTAGACAAAGAGAATGGGCCTCACAAATGGATATTGATCTGTAGCAGCTGGGGCTTGAGGGAGGGATTGGGAGCTGAGGGTACATTACTCTTCAGCTGTCCACCTTGCCATGGCTTTGTTTTGCTGGTGAATTTGTTTGTGGTACAAAGGCTATCTTGATTTCCACTCATTTAATGTAGCTACCTATGAGTGTATGGATGATAAAGTTTAATAAGCTTTATAGCACTCGGGCAGAAAAAGGATTGATATGGCTTGTTGGAATTTCATTGCAGCACATAAATATATCCTGAAGTGATATATGCATCCTTTACAGGAGTTAGTGGACAGTTTAAACTCCTGGGGAGCAAGCAAAGCTGAAAGTCTTATTGAATTTATTTGGTTATAGTCAGTCTTTTCCATTTGGTGCTACTGTTTCATCTCCTGTTACACACTCAGTGCCCAGCATTTTCTCACTGCGCTTGAATTATTACCATAGAAAGCATATGAAGGGGGTCTAGGAAATTCCTACCATCGACTGTGCTTGCAAAAGAAATAGCTGAACTGAGGTGAAATAAATTATTAGGTGAGTTGTGTGAGCTGGACAGATGGGAGTGAAGCCTATTTCTTTTCAAATTGAGATTGGAAACCTTCTGGCAGAATTTGTTGCCTTCCAGTTATGATTACTAAAATGTTCCATGATTTGGTATTTCATGGATTTATTGTCAGGAAACTATTGTCTGCTTGGAACAGTTCAAAGACTAACCCCATTCTGAACTGTTTTTAATGGGAGCTCTCTTAAAATATGCTGAAATTATTTGGTTTCTCTGAAGCACCCCAAATTAATTTAAATTAAATAAAATAACCCTTTTCTTGAAGTGGTTATTCCAAAATTGAGGAAGTGATTGGAACCCAACACTTTCTGAACAGTCACAATTCAAGGCTAGGTTGGCAATGGAGGGTGGGTGCCTGAAAAATGAGTGTGAACTCAGGATAGTTTAGATTTACAAAGCCAAGTCCTGGGCTCACATCAGTCAACGGCAGAGATCTCATTGGAGCAAGCATTTGGTCCCCAGACATGGGGCACATGGACAGAGAGAAGGCTGAGAGCACAGCTCCAGCTGGGTGAGTGGGAAGTGGGGAAGAGGGGAGCTTCAGCCAGAGGATGAAGATGTAGGAAGGGAGGAGAAGGAAGAGTTGCTGTATGAAGGCAAACAGCAAGGAAGGAAAAGGCAACTAAAATAAAGAGATGGAATAGGCAGTGAGGGAATAAAGCTGGGCAGTAAAGCAGGTAACAGAGGCCTTGGGAAGCAGAACTGTAAGGGGAGGAATCTGAGAATATAAAAGGGTCACTCAGGGACAGATTGTTGCAGGGAAAGAAGTGAGGTTAATTGCCCAGTGCTCTGCTATGCTGGGTAGCAAATCATCCGTGTGGGTAAAAATAGGGAAGGAGTTGTGCCTCAGCTGCTCCTCAGGCTCCCCTTTCCTTGTGCGCTCCATGCCAGTGCTATTCAAGGAAGTGTAAATCAAGGACTTTGCAGAGAGCACAGTGGGAGCCTGAGTTCAGATGTTTTGTCATGATTATGTGAAACAACACAAAACTATGTTGGTTTCTTGTCACTAACCTTCCCCCAAAATACTGCTAGGCAACAGGTAAGTAGTTTATTAACAAAAAGCAGATGCCATCCAACAGGGCATATGGTGGAGCAAGACCTGTGTGCCTGCTAAGTGGGCTAGTAAAGGGACAAACTTGTTTGTGTGTTCCATGCAGTATGAACAGAGGTTGTTTGTGGAAACAGTGTGTTGTAAAACAAGAACAGCAGCAGTGTGTACACTGCAGGCTTATGCTGGACATAGAATCATAGAATGGTTTGGGTTGGAAGGGGCCTTAAAGCTCATTCAGTTCCAACCCCCTGCCACAGGCAGGGGACACATTCTACTGGACCAGATTGCTTAAAGCCCCATCCAACCTGCCAGGGATGATACATAGATCAACTGCTTAAAAAATCATAAGTAAACCAAAGGCTAAACTGTTCAGTGAGCCATATGCTAATGTTCCTGTGCTGTCTACTGATAAGGATAGTAAGATGAGGAGTAACACAATGCAATCTCTTTCCATGTAGTATAAATTCTATATTTCTTTTGGCATTTCTTTAGGCAAGACAGCAGGCCCAGCTGCGACATCAAATGGCAGAAGACAGCAAAGCAGAGTACTCTTCCACTCTACAGAAGTTCAACAGTGAGCAGCATGACCATTACTACACACACATACCACACATCTTCCAGGTAAGGGTCACTGGCACTGCTCATAGAGTAGCTCATAATCTTTTGGTAAGAATAGAGGGGCATATTGCATATTGCTTCAATTCTATGACCTTGTCTTCTACTTTTTGGTTTATTTTGGTCACTGTTAGCAAATTTTGCATGCAGTTTACCAACCCAAGAAATTGAGAGTTTGGTAGCATAAATTGTCTCCTTTTTTTAGACTAGATATCAACTGATCAGTAATAAATGAGGAAGGTGACATTGAATTGGCATCACAGATTACGATAAGTTTTGGAATCCTCACAATCTTGCTCTGTTAAACTCGTGTCCATGCAGCTGGGGAATGAGAGCATTATTTGCATTGTTGAGGCAGGAGTCAGCTGGGCATCATTACATCTGTAAAGCCTCACAGCCCTTTATAACCTGTGTTCAAATCAGACTTTGCAGATGGTTAAATATAAACCACAATAATTCTGCAGTAGTGAATGTCAAAGGGTTTAATGTCGATTATGTCTTAGTGGACCTAAAGAAAGACTGTAGAGAGAGACAAAGCCATCACATTTACGCTGACTGACAGTCTGAGTTTGTGCTTGTCTGAACCAAGGAAGGTTAATGTAGTACAGCAGAAGTTCTAAATGACTGTTCCATTGTAATGGTTCATGAGCATCAGAAGTGGAAAATACAATCTCTTTAAGGGAAAAAATGTCACATGCTTGTCATCTGATATCAAATGATTGATATTTGCATAGCAAATACGTGTTTTCTTATAACTGGAAATTCTTAGTTAAATGGACACCTCCTCTTTTGCTTCGTGGTGTTTTCAACCAAGTGTCTTGAGATAACAGCTGCTCTAGTTTGTTCTTAAATATGTTTAAGCCATGAACTTTAAAGGATGCTGGGTAAAAAAGTTGGTTGAAACTAAAGTTAATCTTGATATTTGATCTGAATGAAATGTGATGTTTTAGAAAATACAAGAGATGGAGGAAAGAAGAATTGTGAGGATAGGTGAATCCATGAAAACTTTCGCAGAGGTCGACCGCCAAGTGATCCCTATCATTGGGAAGTGTCTGGATGAAATAACAAAGGCTGCAGAATCCATTGATCACAAGAATGTAAGTGTTTAGATTCTTGATTTTCATCTTTGCTATTGATCATTTACATATGGAGACTTAAATCCTGGGTCCAGGCTGCTGCACAGAAGCTTTATAGTCATAGAACTAAAACAAAGCACAGCTTCTCGTCCCAAGCTACTTTGTCTGAGGCAGGATGTGCTCAGATTATTTCCCAAATCTGCTTAACACTCAGAAATGCTTCTCCTGCCATGCTTTTTGGTTTTCAACCAATTTTTTTTTCCTTTCAACAATATTTTTTCCTTTTATTAGGATAATTCCCTTTTGAAATGCTGTAATTGAAAAGCAGGCTTCTGTGTAGAATAAGGAAGATGGTGGACATAATTCCAGATAACTAATCATCAGTTTTTATTCAGAGGATTCTATCTCTAATAGTCAGAAAACTGAATGTTGCAGAACTGTCTTCGTTCCAGTTAGGTTTATAATAGTGGAGGTACTTAAAGTATTGACTACATAAATTATTGCAAATAACTCTCAAAATGTCTTCTTTACTGTAAGATGTCTTTGCAGAGTTGAGGTATGCTAGCAATCTGTAAATGAGCTCTCATAAATCTTGATTTGTGGACATCACTGTAGGAGTAAAAAGAAGCCTTCCTGATAAAAAGGCCGATAAAGAGTTCAGTTGAGCTTCCTGATGTACAGTAACCACAAGGGCAAATGTGTTTTCTATTTTGTTTTCAGAGTGATGTGCTCCCTTTATAAATGAAGTCTCTGCTTGCTCTTTCAGCCCTTCTCATGGATCACATTAGTGCTTCAAATACAAACAGCATGTGTCTTGCTGGCTGTTCGCATTTCCCATACGTCTCTTTCACTGGAATCTTTTCTGAGCTATTCAGTGCTCAGAGCCTGGAGACTGCCATTAATTGGCAGCATAAGCCTGAGGCTGAAGTTCTGAAATTAATCCACTGCTTTTTGCTCAGCAATTGCTCTCACAGAGAGCAGCTTAGACAAGTAAAGAATCTGAAAATTACCCTTTCAGAGTGGGAGAAGAGGATTTGGGGCACAGATTCCCATGTTAGAACAACATACAGTTCTTGAGGTACAGCTCCTGGTGCTGAAATCATATTGGGGAGATTCATATCTAAACCTATACTCTGCTTGAATCTTCAAGAGAGCTCTTAGCAAACCACACACAAGGCTTAAGCTGGGTATTTGAATCACTGTGAATTTTATGTTGTAGTTAGTCTCTCTTGCACACAGACAAGTCAGATTGATGCCTCTTGTGCACCAGTATGACAGTAGAATATGGTGCCTTTGAGCATTGATCTCCTGTAAACACCATGGTAACAAAAATGTGTTTAACCAAATTTGTTGTATCTGAACAATTACAAAGGGTTTAGAAGGCTTTGGCTGGAAACCAGTTCTGTCGCTGAAGAGTTATGGTTTTTAAAATATCATCAAGGATTACTTTTTTCATCTCTAGAACAGAAGATCCTTCTGCTTTATAAAGGTGGTCATAGGTGCACACAGCAATTTAAAAGCTGCATTTTCTGTATTTACATATAACATGCTGCTTTTGCCACTAATGTAGAGTGTTCCACCAGACCTTTCCCATTGTTCCCCTTAACGTTCGAAGAGGCAAGTTTGGGCTCTCTTTAGGCTCCCATCAGGAAAGTTTCTTCTTTTCCTGGAAAGATTCAAATCGGAGGTTGTCTCCTTTACTCACTCATCTTTTCAAACTTGAGAAGCTTTGCCTAGGAAAATCAACTCGATCTGTGCTTTAGTCAGCCTTGAAAATGAGGTCAGATTCCAGGAAAGTTGAATTCAAGGACAGCTGGTGATAATACAGCCAGTACAATGGTGAGCAAAACCAAGAGCCTGCTGAGCAGGAAAAGCTTTGTGTGAAACTCTGGCCCACACAGACATGTGTTTGCCAGCTGGGAGGAGATCTCCAGGATCTGATAATCATAAACAAAAGTACAGCATCACCAAACTGGCAATGTATAAGGTCAGGCATTGTGGCACTGACAGAAGGCAGCGAAGCATTTGGAGTTCTTATTTAGCTCTTGGTATCCTTTGGTTTTATTTTCCCTTTTTCTACCCAGCTCTCACATACAGAGCTAGTGAAGAAGGGGAGAGATTCAGTGAAAGCTCTGCTCTTTGAGCAGTAACTTCAGACACCAGGGCGTTAAATGGAACAACCACAACTAATATAGAGGTATTGGTGAGAAAGGAAAAGTCAGAAATCGGAGAAGACACCAATTCCAGTAACCTACCTCATGTACCAAATGTCAGTTCTGGATGAAAGGATGTAAGAAACCACAAGTTCTGCAGCATTTTTTACTGTCAGTAGAATATTACCAGCTGATGGTAAAGCATTAACTGTTTAAAAAGGAAAAAGAAAAGAAGAGCAGCAGAACTTTGCATTTCACACAGGTATCGTGGAGCTTTTTGATAATGAGTTTTTAGCTTTGGGTAGGTTCATTATAAACACCTGTTTATGAAGGTGTGGGGTTCCAGTGATACACTGTGATTTCTAGCATGAGAATTGTGTTGTACAATAGTAAGGAAGGATGTATTTCTATAGGGGCTTTGAAACTGGAAGTGCAGGCTGCTAATAGGCTTCCTTTCCATTGCCAGCTCTGTGTTCCCTCCATCTGTAGATGCTGCGGGATTCTGGAAGATCACTTTTCTTCCAGGGCCACTATTCCATTGGATAGTGTAAGAACCAGAATGATCTATGGGACAGATTTAATACTTTCTATGTTTTCTGCAGCTTAAATATTACAAAGCCTCATGTCTGCTTCCAAAACAGCCTATCTTTCAGGCTTAGTAACTGAATTTGCAACTGTGTTAATAGGATTGCCTTATGCTCTCACTGAAGTGTATAGAATTCCTGCTAACAGTAATAAAACTGTTTGGATTTAGCTGGGAATACTGGTTAGCCCTGCTTTTTTAATGCCATTATAAATATGCATCTTTTTCCTGTCCTGTTTCTAATAGCTCTGACAACCCAGAGGTCATGTAGCAAGGGTAAGCTGTAGTGACTGCTGGGTGAACCTGTACGGAAGGCTCTAGCAGCAGATAAAATTAAGTTGTTATGGACTTCCTTTGTTATGGAACTCCTGTTATGGAGTTCCTGTTATGACATTATCTCTGTGATATATGGAGCACGCTGGGTTATTTTTAACTCCATTGTAGTGGAAGGATGTTTTGGCTAAATGGAAGAAACACTAAAATTAAGAGGAAAGAATGAAAAGCTCCATAGGATAAAATAGCAATAGGGTATTTAATATAACCCTGTGTATTATTATAGTTTCTTTTCTTCCTCCTTCAGCTTGCTTTCATGGCTATTATTAAAAATCTCTAAATGTTTAGATCTCAGGAAGTTTTAATGTCAAACTAGGATGAAATAATGGAAAGTGTTGTTCTACCTCCCTAAAAGTTGTGTATGAGTTTCACAGTGCGCCTGACAGGTTGAGGATCTTAAACCTTCATTTCCTTCATAATCCCATGAAGACTTTAGCAAAGCTTTTGGTGTATCTGTGTTTTGCTCAACAGAGCCTGGCCTCTGGATATGTTTATATCCCATTAGATTTCTCATGAATAGCATTTTACCTACGGCCATAAGCAGAATCTGTGAGATGCCCTCAAAGAAACAAGCTCATCTTTTTTATCTGAACAGGATGGTGATGCTCCTCTAGAGATTTGTGTGCTGTGGCACAGCTTCTCTAATGATCTTAGAAGTAAACTGTTTGAGCTGTATAACATAAAACGCTCTCTTCCCAAGAAGTCAAGTAGATGAGAAGTATATTAAAGTTTCTTTGGTGAGCCATTAGACTTAAATGTATTCGGCAAGCTGAGGTCTGAATTTGAGTTTATGTGTAATTGTTTGTAGACCTGAAAAATGCTGTGTATTGTTCTTGCCTTGCTTTACTTTTCTTTTTTCCCTGTCAAAAAAAGGAGCAAACCCCCCATACACACTATACATCAAGTATGTGTCTGGCTTGCATCTAGCACTCCTAGTAGGTGCCAAAGGAAACATGGCTTTACTGACAGTGCCTGGAGTTCCAAGGTGTTGGGCTGCTTGAATGACCTTGGACTGCTCAGTTGTTAGGTAAAGTTTGTGACAGAAACTCCTGCTGTTAACTGCAGCTGAGTTCACAGCACCAGCTTGTCACCCTGTGGCAGTGTGATCACTCAGGAGCTGCTTTATGTAGGAGTATTGATTGAGATTTTCCACTGGTTTGCTTACAGCTGCGTGCCCAGCAGTTCTATACCTTAAATCTTTGTTGTGAGTCACTTAAGCTTTATCTGTTCGGTTTCTGAAGTGTGATTGCATTTCTAGTCAATAGAGTTAATAATAAGCTTTTAAATAATTTTTACCAGTAGACATGAAAAAACCCTTTAAAGATGTTTGTATCACGATTTTTATGTTTGTGTTGGAAATGAAACAAGGGGAATGAAACCGTTATTGGGTTGTTGTCAGACTCGGGGCTTGTGCAGCTCAGTAGAAGGCTGGAGTGAGGAGACCTGAGTTTACTCTTCCTAAGCATCACCTTTATTTAACTACAATGACCTGTCTTTAATGATAGTTATGTATTATATATTTTCCTAGATAGACCATAGTCTTCTGCTTTTTACTTGTTGGTATTTTGGGTAATGACTGGTCCCAGCAATACCTTTGCAAAATGGACTCGAGTTTCATAATAGGAATGATAGACTATCTTAGACTAAAGCTCACCTGCTTTACTTCCATGGATAGGTTGTTTATTTAGAGATCTATTATGAAACTGAGCTTGCAGCCATTTATGTTCTGACTGGCATAGGTTGGAAACTGTCTGGGGTAGTGGTTGTATTCTTAACTGCATTTCTCACTTTATTATCTGGGAGCATTAAATTTTACACATTAGGGTGCCTTGTTTTGGTAGGATGCTGGGCTCTGCTTGGGTTAGCTTTTTTTAAAGCACATCATGGTAATCAAAATAGGTCCAAGAAAAGTGCCCTGATCTTGGAGTAGAAGATGAAGAGCCTTGTATTGATCCTGGGCTCCAGGAGTAAGACTGATCACTGTGAGGACTGGTTCCCACACAAACTTTCTTGTCCTTGTACTGTTTCTCTGTGCCACCAACGTGATGACAGCACTCACCTGAGATGTTCATACTTGTTCTGGATCTGTCCCATTCCAGGATTCCCAGCTGGTAATAGAAGCCTTTAAATCAGGGTTTGAGCCCCCAGGAGACGTTGACTTTGAGGATTTCACGCAGCCGATGAAGCGGACTGTCTCGGAATCCAGCCTTTCCAACTCCAGAGCGGATGGGAAGTCTGAGCCGAAGTTTGGTGGCAAATCCAAGGGCAAGTTATGGCCATTCATCAAGAAAAATAAGGTACTGAATTGCAGACCTGAGCTTGATACTAGTCTGTGTATAGTCAATAACTTCTGTCTTGTGTAGTAACCCTGGCAATTACAGTTTTTAAAGAGAATTTTAGACTCAGAAAGTAAATAACTGATGTCTTAATATGGTGTTTGCTGTAGTCTCTGGTTTCTTTATATCTTTAGTTTTTTTCTTCTTGTAGAATTTCTTTAATTATGTTGCAGTTTTTATGTTAATTTAACTTTAGTTGTCACGTCTCTGCCATGGTCCATTTCTGTTCCTAACTCGGAGAAGGACTTGTATACCACTTACCTAGTGCCATGTGTGCCAACTAACCTTGTTTTGGGAAGCTTTAATGTGGCATTACTGTTTTGACACTTCTAAAACTCTCCTTGGCTTTTCATTTGCCGTTATCTTTTCAGTCTGTGCACTGGGTTCAGTTGGGTGGCTGGGAACGAGGAATTGCTACAGTTCATTCTTAAGCACAACTAATAGAGCATAACTAAACTGAGCAGTTGACTTTTTAAAGGACCATATTAACTTATGTATCCATTAAACCTTTTTCATTTCACTGTCATATTTTACACCACAATGCATGGCAGCATTTATCTGGGGTTACCAGAACGTGTCAGGGTAAATGGACTGAATCAATTTTCAAGTAACACTGATGGAAGCCCAGAGTAGCTTCGTTGTTCTGGATCTCACCCTTGCTCTGAGCCTTACCAAACCACTTCTAATTACAGTCAAAAAAAGTCTACCTGTTTAAATGGGTCATTCCTGTTGTGCTGGTATAAGAGAGAACTCTGCTTTCTGGGGCTTACATCAGTGTAGCCAGAACCAAAACCCAGGACTAACTCCTGAGCAAATTCAGAGAATCATTTGTGAAAGTGAAGTGTGATGCACATTGCTGAGGTATGATTTGGAAGCAGGAAGGAATGTGGTTTGTTGTTTTCCAGATAATAGAAACGCTACTGGGCACTAAGGTACCTTCCTTATCTGATCCATTTAAATTCAGGTATTTGAAAGCTCTATCCATATGCATTATTCCGAGCTGTCCACAGAGCAGAACAGGGCAATTTATGGGGATAGCACTGCATGGAAGAGTCTGCATGAGCTTCCTGTCAAAATACTTCTGTGTTACTCTTCTGTTGCATCACTTACTAAAACTTTCATTTATCGCATTCTTCATTTAACACAACTTTAAATACTGCTTTTCCCCCCTCTTTTGAACCATGGCCTTTAAAATTTAATTATTTAATTGTTTTTTTCTCTGGATTTCAAATATTGGTTTTGATGCTTATTTTCGTTTTGTGTTTTATCCTTTTATTTTGGTTTTTATTCTATCACTTCTCCATCTCTTATACGTAGCTTATGTCCCTTTTAACATCCCCCCATCAGCCCCCTCCTCCTCCCCCTGCCTCTGCCTCACCCTCTGCTGTTCCCAACGGCCCCCAGTCTCCCAAGCAGCAAAAGGAACCCCTCTCCCATCGCTTCAACGAGTTCATGACCTCCAAACCCAAAATC
>JANHGB010040114.1:0-30544 GCA_026283785.1 Coracopsis vasa | reverse complement strand
AATTGTTCAAAAACACGACAGCCTGGACAGCACTGGGATCAACAGGGGTGTTTCAGGGATGTTGTCCTTTGCAGGTAGACCTGAGAGCTAGGAAATCACTGGAGATCCCGCCGTGCTTCTGCTGCTGGAGGACGAGTGATGTACCTTGTCTCTTACTTTTTTAGGTGTTACCTCCCTTCTCTTAAGCCCTTGCATAAAGTGACTGATGCTTGTGACTGCATTTCAGCGCAGTTTTGATCTTAAGTGACTTGTATAGATTTTCAAGGTCCTGTTTTCTTTTCCACTGCAGAGATGTTTCTGTAATGGCATAAATCCCTGTTGTTGTAGCTGAGGCACTCAATCCAGGCCAGTTTTTCACCTACTAAAGCACATGTGTAGAGGTACAATGCTTTTCCATTTCTCTTTCTGGTGAGGAAACGGCAGCTGACTGATAACACTTGTGAACTTTTGCACAGATCTGTTAGTGTTACCCATTTTGCCTTCCAACAGCAAGGGGATTGTGTCTCATTTTATTGTAACCTCAGTCTGAAAAAGTTCCTCTTCTACTGATGCATTGTTGTTTTTTCTCTTTCTCCCCCCCTACCCTGTTATCTCTCCAATTTTTACATGAAGCTTTCTCTCAAGCTGGTAAGCACATTTACAGCATGCCTGTCCTGTGTTTTAATCACCATTTTCTGTGTATGTTCTAATGTGCACTGTGCCACGATATGCCATGACACTGAAATTAACTGATAAATTTGTTTCTTCTTTGTGTTTGCCTTTTTTTGTTTGGATATTTATCAGATAAATTTGAATACACAGGTCTGGAGTCTAATAGAGGTGATCAGAATTCAGTCTCTCTAATAAGCTGCTAAAAATTAACTCTAATATATAGTTTAGTTTTCACTTTTATAATCTAGGGCTATGAAAATGTAGAAGAACAGTATGAAGTAATTCTGTTGCTGTATAAGCACACATTAAAACATTGAAAGGAAAATAACACACAAAGGTCTCTGTGCTTGCTGGAGCTTTTCCAGAGAGAAACGCATGTCTTTGTGTAACAGAGCTGCAAAGTTTGCTTTCCATGTCCAGGTATTACTGGAAATCTACACTATTACCACCTACATTTTACAGCCCTATGTAGTCCTTCAGAATAACTAATAATGATATTAATTAAAGTTCTGTAAACCTTAACCAACAAGGTTAACTCAGTCTGATTTGAATTCACAAATGGAGTTATATGTGTATGAATACTAAATTCTATCTTGGATGCAGCTGGGAAAGTTTCTTTGAACTACGGTAAGATAACACATTACTGAGTTGGAAAGGGAAGGGGTGGGCATATTTGGGAAAGCAAATTATGTGCTGAACTTCATACAAAAGGTACTGTATTGCTTGAGATACTCCACACTGATACGGTCCTCACAGCTTGGCTACATTCCTTTGCCCTTTGAGAGGGCAGCCACAAGGAGAATGTGGCTGGTTTGCTGACTCCTTTCATGCAAGCATGCAGGAGCCACCAGTTGCAGTTTTGGAGAGCTTCAGGGCATCTGCAGTAGTGCCTGAACTGCATTAGCTTGAAAGTTTCCTTATGCCTCACCGCTTAGTGCCTTTAGGTGCTCACTTCCCCCTGCTTACATGTTCTTGAATACATCATTGTGGACCTGCTGTGTTGGTAGCAGCTTATTCTGAGGAAACGTGTAGGCCATGTATGTAGCTCTGGAGGTTCAGGTCCTGCTGCTGCTTTGTCAACACAATGACTTGCTTGAGCTTGAATAGTCATGTTGCTTCTCACTGAAGATGTGTGGTGGGTCTGAGGAATGATGGAAGTGTCCAGCTCACTGCCAAGCCTTGTTCTTTTGGCTGTTGCCAAGCCACTGTCCTAGTAGTACAACGTATTTATACCAGGGGTTTCCATTTGTTGTTTTCTGGCTGCAGTGCTGGTGTGTTGGGTATCTGAGCTAAGCCTTTATATAGGAATAAATAATCCCCAAAGAAATGGCTGACCTGGCTTTCCCCAAGAACTGCGCAAATGAGAGGCATGCAGACAGGGATGAGACCACCGTGTGCCTCAGACAGAGGAAATCTGCTTCCCTTGTGATCTCCTCTCAGATCCTAGCTGTGAAAGAGCCAGACCTGGGGCTGATAAACCTTGTGTTCTCCCTATGTGTAGCTTCAGCCCGGAAACTGGTCCTAATGCGGCCTCTCTTTTCACAGCCCTTCATCTTGGAACAATTGCATCCTAAATCCCAGGATTAAGCAAGGAAATCTGTTGAGACTGGCTCTGCTGGTCCTATGATAGCACATCAAAAATAGCACAGATTTCCCTCCACCTCACTGTTGCAGCATTTCTAGAAACGTAGGCAATGTTCACTACTTGAGAGGTAGCCCAGGTGTAGTTTTGCTTGAGAGCATGCAATGTGCCCAGCATGTGCAATATTTACTCATTGACTCTTTTTGGGGTAGGAACTACAGCTTCTGTTACTGAGCATGGAGTGAGATCACCTCCTACTCTGGGACATGCATTTCTATGCAACACTAATGCTTTGGTCTGAAGCATTGTGAGCAAAGATACTGAATTTAACCCAGTGCAGGGCTTTTGAATGAAGTTGAAGAATCATAAAAGATGCTTTTCCAAATCTGTTTGAGTGCATCTCTTGCAGTCTCATAATGTATAACTGGGGATATTTTCAAGCATATGTCTCTTCTGCTTACAATTGAGACTGTTATAGTCTTTCTTCTAACTGCTTTTTCATATGCAAAGCTACCTCCAGATGCTTTGTCTTAAAAAGATATGCATGGCTTCAGTGTGTAGATTATCTGTAAAAGATGCTGAATCATTCTTATGTCTAATGTGATATGCAAAATATTATCATTAAAGAATGAATGGAAATAGATCTCTGGCACCAGGCACAACAAGTAATGTAAGCACTGCTAGGACTTCATGTGGCTGAAGTTTCAGAATCAGTGTAACTTCCACAGTTGTTTCTTTCAGTTGTCTTAAATTTGCTTTCTCATTGTCTTATGAATGGAATTTTAAGTGTAGTATTATACTACACTTGGTCAAGGCTTAATTTTAACTGAAAGGCCACCTTTAACTGAAAATCAATAAGCAGCAATTTCATTAGGCCTGTTCTGTTACTTATAAATGGCTAGACCAGAGGAGATGACCTGTCTGTAGTTGTCCTCCATCCCTCTGGCACCCACACACTTGCTTTCTGAACAGCTTGTTCTGCAATTGCAGAAGAAAGAGAACTGTGTCTGGGAGCACATTCAGTGCAGACTTGAAAGGGTCTAATGGGCAGCTTTAGTGGCACTGTGTCCACTACATCATGCTCCCCAGAGAGAGAGATCTGGTACTTCAGTAAGACTAATGTCGCAATTCTGCTCACAAGCTTTCAGCAAGCTGATGGGCCGCTGCATTTAGTTCCTCAGCTTTTATGGTTTTGCCCTTCTTTCTGCCATAGACCGTTTTTCCCCTTTAGAAATGGGACATGGAATGAGCAGAAACCAAAACAAGAAAAACGTATACAAGCTTGTGTACAAGAACCTCATTCCCATATGGTGCAAGTGGTTGGTACTGATGTGTGTTCAGTAAGCACACCATCCCCCTTGTTCAGTATAGTGAACTATCCCCCTTGCCTTCTTGCAAGACAAAAATGAGTGGTACTTTGAAGAAAACAGTATGGATGCATTTTATGTGTCATCTCTCTGCTGTATCAAATTGAGGCTATCAAGAAGAGGCATAGCATTTTGAAGGCAGAAAAAGGGTTTTCAAGCAGAACCACACTAAGGTAACAGCTGTGGTCTTAAGATTTTTTTTCTTTGGTTATGATTTTAAATGGATTGATTCTATGGCTTTGATATAACTCCTGATTTCTATACTAGTACCAGTGAGAGAGGAGAAATTGAAAGACTTTGACATGGAAGGTGGATCCTGGAAAGTAAGCAGCATTTTTTTAAATTGCAGAATCCCGGAGGAAGTGCTTCTGTTATCTTAGTGTGTTCAGGAGAGCCCTGGCAGGAATTGACTGCATTGAACCAACACCCAGACTGTGTAGAGCAAGCCAGCAATTAGGGTGTACATTAGAGATGTGACTGTGACACAGCAGTAAAAGCTGGCAACTGCCTTTATGGGTGTCCTGTCTGTGGCAGAGGAGAGGAAAGCAGGAAAGATCAGCTTCCTGTGAGAATGGAACTCTTCAATAAAACCTGATCATAACTATGGATAAAAATAGTTTCTCAGCTTTGCTGGTGAATCTTTGTTGGTGATCTCCCTTTAGCTATTTGGTATAGAGGTTGGGGTATGGTCCTGGGATTATTTCTAAGGCATCCAGATACTATGCAGGGACTGAGGAATCTCAGTACAAATGATAACAATGCTTCAGACCACTGTGGTTTTGCACAGATTTTTGTGAGCTGTTTTCAAAATGCAATCCTGAGGGATTCTTTCAGGCTTTGATTTTTTTCTTTCTTCCTTCTGTTTCCCCCACCCCATTCCACTTTGTGCAGGGAGCAGGGCCGGAAGACTTCAGCAACCTCCCACCTGAGCAAAGAAGAAAGAAGCTTCAGCAGAAAGTCGATGAGCTAAACAGAGACATTCAGAAGGAGATGGATCAAAGGTACGTCAAACCCCTCTGATGAGAAATGAAGTAAGTAGTCTTATAGAACAGAAACAAGTAAAAGACAAGAAAGTGCAAATAAGAACAAGGTTCTGTGTTTGTTTCATGTGCTGTTCCAAGGAAAGAGCCACCAGAGTTTACATATGGCTAAAAACACCCGAGAGCTGCAAGGCTCTCCACAGCTCAGATGCTGAACCCAGTTATTTAGTTTTAGCTGATGTAGGTCAGAGCTGGGGCAGAAGCTGGCTTTCTGTGTATTCCATTCTCCCATCTCAGTGTAATGCACATTCTGCCCTTGGAATCGTGAGAAGATCCCTGTATAAGGATTGGAATGATACAAGTGTAGCAATTGGAGACAGTTTTTCCTTCCTTCTGGAGCTGCTTCCCTCGGCTTTCACAGGAGAGCAGCGATTTAATCCTGAGCCAGACAACAGTCATTGTTGGATCCACTTTGTTTGTTTCTTGATGTGAGCTATTAGTGTATGATGGGCATGGGGAGATCCCAGTGAGGGGGGCTATTATGAGCATGTTCACATTGTCAGAAGCGCTGATTGATTTGTGTGTATCTTGAGACTCTCTGATGTGTAGCTTGGATTTCCTGGAAGCAGGAAGATAATGACTCCTGTGCTTTTGTGGATGCTTTTTCTACAAGGCTGCATTTAGCATTCTGGTTGAGAATAGGGCTTTTTTAGTTATGCAGTTTTGTCTTGATTCTGGCAGCCTGCGTTTGTTGCTTTGTGTTTGTTCACATTCTGCAGTTGCATTAAAGATTCAGTGTGTTATGTTTGCAAAGCGACAGAACTTTCCTTCCTTGAATGATTTCAGGACTTAGCCTCTCTGGTATTAGTCTGTCCCTTAATACTCTTCTGCATTTGTACAGATGTACTTACATTTTCTGATAGCTTGCTTTGAAGAATCCATTTATTTTGCATATTAAGCCAGGCTTTCTTCTTTATGCTTTATATCATAAAAAAGAAGGGAAAACTGCATGTGGTTATGTGTTTTCTTACTCCGTTGTCTTTTTCCCTCTGCGGTATCTTACATTTGTCTCTGTACAGATTTTCCTTTCTGCTCTGTGTTGATTCTGAGGTAACTCAACATTAAAACTGGATATGAAATCAGAGCAGAAGGAAGTTATTTTAAATAAGGTAGTATATGATTGAGGAAGCGGCACCAGCAGTTAAATAAGAGTTAAAATAGTAATAATCATGACTCGCATACTTGCAATATTGTCCCTTAGGACTCCAACCACAGAGCAGTCTCACTTCATTGCCACCCACACTTTTCCCCATTTTCTGTACACACAAAGCAAAGGCAGGCACAGGATTGCAACTGTCAGGAGTTTGGTGGGAAACTCTAAAACACAGAGAGAATTAACTTGAGTTGTGGGACTTCCATTAACCTTTCTCCCCCCATCTAATGCCTAGAGGGAAGCTGAACGGCTGGGCCAGTGATTTTAAGTCCACCCTTCTCTAAGCTCCAAAATGTTCATCGTTGTGCAGATAACTTTTTTCCTGTAAGCTCAGCCTCAGCTTGATTCAGGTCAAAGGCAACGCTGCTGTCAGCAAGAGCTCTGCAGGCTTCCTAAAGGAGCTCGTGAAGGCATCTCCTACATTAATCCTGGCCTTATGGTACCACATCCATCATAGCAAGCCTGAAGATTACCATCTCTGAAACCCCAGGCGTTTGGCACGTGGGTTGATACGAGACACAGCCCCCAGAAAGAGTCTAGTATAAACGCTGTATAACTTAACAGGATGCAGGGTCATATAATGTGGCTTAAGGTCCATCTGTCACAGCGCAGTGACAAATACAAACCATCTGGATTTAGCTTCATTTGAAGCAGTGTGAAATAAATATCTCACAAAAGATGCTTTGCAAAAGACAAACTGCAACAGGCAGGGTGAGAATTTCTGCTCAGCACTCCATTCTTATTATTAATATGTCCACGTCCAGCTCTTTGTCCCAGTTTCTCAACTGGATTTCAGCCCATGATGAAGAATAATGATGCAACTGTTTGTCTGTGTCCCAAAAACTGGGGTGATAATCATCTAGAAAGTTGAAGCTGTCACTGGTTGCAATGGTTATGTGAGGGGGGGTTATTTTATGTTATTTTTCTTCCCCAGGGTTAGCAAATGGATCTTGTAGTGCTGAATAAAAGAACATGTCAGGTTAAAAATCAACTCCAGAGCCCTCTTTTTGCCTTGCAGAAGGCCACTGTCCAAGAATTCAGTCATTTTTCTATTAGGATTCTTCAAGTGGGGCACTTGATGCTTGAGCCATTTGGTCTAAATGTGCTCTGTTCTTGTACCAACACAGCACATCTGTGTAGTCCCACAGTCCTCAGCTACCTACAGTCAAGGAGCAACTTTTAACATAGGAGCCTGAAGAGTTTGGCTTGTGTGCAGTGTCTGTGTCAGGTTACTCTGTAGGTAAAGGTGTCACTCACTTTTTTCCATCTCTGACAGTGAATTCTCTCTGGCAGTGATTTTAGTGTTATTTCTTGAACAGCTGGTTCTACACAGGGCAAAAGCCCCTGTCTGGATATTCTCAGTTATATTTGTAACAGATTAGGCTTGAACCACAGAGTAAAGAAGAGGCAGTTTTATTATCCTTTCATTTGTCCCCAGCTGCACTAACACTTCCATGTTTTCCTTCTGTCTCTCAGAGATGCCTTAACGAAAATGAAAGATGTGTATATCAAGAACCCACAGATGGGAGACGCAGCGAGTGTGGACCACAGACTAGCAGAACTGGGACAGAACATCGAGAAGTTACGATTGGAAGTTCAGAAGTTTGAGGTATGGGAAGAGACATCTCAGTGAAAAGCAGCTCAGCTTACGCTGAGTTCTAAGCAGATGCTTCATTGCTTTTCCAGATGTGTTGATGAGTTTTCTTACTATGCATGGGTAAGTGCTACTTAAGCACTTGGATTAATTGAGATCTTTGAACCTGTTTGTGTAACATGAATAGACACCATCTCTTGTGACTGTCAGCCAACAGTCCTGCTGTTTAATTTGCCAGAGAAACCAAATCATGTTAAGTGGAGGGTTAAGAGTAAATGTAGTGCTCTCTGGACTGCCCAGAGGGGTTCAGATGCTTAATTAATTAAATAATGGAAAGCATCATGTTACAGATGTCTGTGGAAAATCAGAGGAACATAAGTGCAAAGCACCATTTATAGTCCAAGAGCAAGACAGAAGTCAGCAGATGAAATATGTTTTAAGAAATAGTCTGCCATTAACAGGAAGCTTCTTAGAGATACAAAATCTCAAGAGCTTAAGGAGTAGTTGGAACATGTGAAGCCTTCATAATTACACGAGAAGGATTATAAGCCTGAGAAAAGACACTATGTACATAAATAGATACAGTCCATGAATATTAGATGTTTCTTATGGTTGTTGCCTTTACTATCCACTGCTTTCTTACCCATTTGAAAATCACTGGCTCTTTCACTCTCCCCAGCTTTAGCCCTCTTGCACTCAGCAGTCAGTGAGATTGCTGTGTTTCTGGTGTTATTCAGACCGCTATTAGCTATCACACATCTTAACTGTGACTACAGCAGCAGACTGTGACTCCCAACAGCTGTTGTTAACTGCTTCTCTTGGGTGTTTTCAGCACCCAGTGTCAAAAAAGAATCAAGTTTTCAGTGAGTTTGGCAAGACCAACAGATTCAGTGTGCACTTAATGTACAGAATCTATTCCCCCAGCAACTGTAACCCAAAGGAAAACTCAGACATGCTCACAGACTGGTTTTAGTTCTATAGCCTGAATGTCAAGTATGACACAGCAAAATAAAAGCAACGTATATCCCTTTGCAAGTTGAAGCAGTGATGGGTACATGGGACCACTCTCCCCTCGCAGGGCTGGCTGGCGGAGGTGGAGGGCAGGCTGTCCATGCGCAGTGAGGCCCGGCGCCAGAGCGGACTCTATGAAGCCCAGAACACCTCAGCAGTGAACAGCTGTGCACAGGACCGGGAGAGGTACAGTATCTGTACAGAGCTCTTCAGGCTCACAACTGCACCCGCTTCCCTGAGCTTATTCATCAGGAAAGCTGTAGCTCTGCAGCCTTCCGAAACGTAGATGATGGAATGTGATGATCTTTAAGGTCCCTTCTAAGCCAAACTGTGCTGTGATGCCGTGGTTAGTCTGTAACCAGACTAAATGCAGGTACTCCATGAAGTGTTCTGCATACTGATTTTTAGCATGTGCAACATTCCAGCTTTAAGAGCTACTTTCTGACTGTGACGAAACGTGCAATAGCCCCTCCACTCTCTGCTGTGAAGGCGAGTGAGATGCATTATTTTACAGCTTTTGATGAGAAAAGTGAGTGGTGTCACCCATCACTTTGAGAGCTGCTACAGCCTGTTCTGAGCATGCTTTGGACTTGCCAAGCTGCTCCAGCTGCTCACCTTGCCTTAAGTGCCTGGTAACTGAGTCATTCTCTTTGCTCCTGAGATTGGTCGCTATAGTTGCTGTGTATTTTCCTCTCTTGAGCAGCCCAGATGGCAGTTACACAGAAGAGCAAAGTCAGGAGACTGAGATGAAAGTACCTGCAACGGATTTTGACGATGAATTTGACGATGAAGAACCACTACCCACCATAGGAACATGTAAAGCGCTCTATACATTTGAAGGTATCACTCAGACTTTACTCTCACTTCATTTAGTGTTTCATTTAATTCATATGCCAAGCACAAGTTGAAAACATTCATTTAACTCCTGCAGTGCTTAAATAGACAAAGAAAGGGCAAGCGAGGCTCTGACGTGGTTCTGTTTTGTAGAGAGGCACTAAAACAGTGATTTGTCTTCTGTTACACAGGGGCTCTGCAGAAAAAGAACCAAAACTGTGATGTCAGGACCACATTCATTTGATTCTTTGTGTACACACTAGAATCATGTGCTCTTGTTCTTGCTGCTTGTGATGCAGCAGAGGTTGCATCAGCACATGGTCCATGAATGCCCTGAGCACCCACCACATCTGTGGTTCCCATTGTGCAGGAGACCCTAAACTCCATGCTGCTGTTTTTCAGGTCAGAATGAAGGAACAATTTCTGTAGCAGAAGGAGAAATGCTGTATGTAATAGAAGAAGACAAAGGTGACGGATGGACACGAATCCGAAGGAACGAAGATGAGGAGGGCTATGTCCCTACGTCATATGTTGAAGTCTATTTGGACAAAAATGCCAAAGGTGCTATGACTTATATTTAATACTATTATTATTGCTACTTTATTTGCTTTCACAGAGATACCCAGCCCTGAAACTGCTCTGTGTTGCAGATAGAGCCTTTTAAAAGTCTGTACAATGCCACAAAGTGCATTATTTTGTACGTGGACTAATATGGCTTGCTGTACTGCAAAGTGTGCTTTTCATTGCTCAGAGAAGGGTAGTGTGGTAGACTGTCAACAGAGGGAACTGCAGCCTTTACTAGACAGTGCTTGTTCAGTTGCCACTGCCATTACATGGTCAGCTTAGTGCAGGAAACACAAAGCCATTTGGGATAACACAGGCTCTCAGATATCCAGGTGGCATCTCAGACATGTTACACGTTCATAAGTCAGCTGTTTGCCCCAAAAGGATTCAGTGGAGTGTTATATAGGAAATATTTTGACTGCTGTTTTGTGTCACAGTGTGATAGCTTTTCAGAGTGTAATGTGCTCTGTGGAGCTTTTGGATTGAAACCTGGTCTTCATTTAGTTTGTGTTTGGAAGGAGAAGCAGAGATTTTGCCAAAACCTGCCTACACAGCACTCTGGTCCTTGGTAAATAAGTAAAACATGAAGAAAGATCCTCTAATCTTTCCTACCTTGATACATTTCGGAAGCTGTATTTGCTGTTTCAGATGAGCATAACTAATGGCTTAATCTTTTGCTCACACAAGATCAGTGGAGACATTCAGTGTTTTGACTCCACAATCTTCTGTTTCTTTATTGCCATTAACTCCTCACAGATAGGTGTATTGTGTAAGCAAGCAGTGCTACAGGGGAATCCTGGCTGGATTATATCCTACAAATCTATAGCTGGTAATGTAATACACCAAGAAATCAAAGATTTCAGTCCTGCTTCAAATCGGGATGTGTTTGAAGTTCACTGTTAAATAATCTGCAGCTTTTTTAAGTCACTTAATCCCTCAGATAATTGTTGGTTTTCCTAGGCTGTAGAGCTCTTGGTGTGCAAGAAGCTGCCTCATCCAATTCAAAAGAAAACTGAACCATTCCCATTGGGATTTACAGACAGTAGGAACTGAGGAGTAGGACTGTCTCTGTAAACAAACACTATAGTGTGATCAGTTCACTGTCTTGGACTCGGTATTAAGCAGTGCAATTCCTTGTCTGCTGCAGATGAAAGTCTGGGCTCTTACTTTATTTTGCCATAATACAGTTGTTTTATATTTGTTTTGGCAAATACAGGGTCAGTTGAGATGCAGAAGAGTGCAAAAAGCTCAGCCCCTCTGTTGGTTTTGTTAACCTTTGAAAGAGGAATGTGGATCGTACAATCTCCTTATCTCATAGTTGAACAAGGCAGAAAGTGCAGAACGGGAGATCCCATCTCTTATTCTGGTATTCTCTTCTGTGGAGATTGACTGCTTTGTGTGTGGCAGTACTTGAAATCAACATCGTTATTGTGCTGCTGGAAGTGTTGTTTTCAACAGTGCTGTTATGTTGTTGTTCAGCAGCGCAGGCTGCATGAAACAGCCAAGCTAGCGTGGCATCTGAATCTGTTCCACATGAGGAGCGTGGCTCTCCTGCCCTCCGGTGCACAGCGTGGTTCCCATCAGTGGAACCCATCAGCACGTCACCCGATGACGAGCAGAGCAGCAGGTTGGGTGGGAAGCAAAGCAAAGCGTCTCTCTCTTTGATTTACCCTTCTGGAGAGGCTGCTGCAGGAGTGTTTCTGGCAACAGCAGCCAGAAGATCGTGTCAGTGCATTAATGGTATAATGTAAGTTACAGCATGGTGCTGAGTGATGGCAAAACTGCAGTGTGTGATGGGAGTGAAGGATGGTTCAGTTGCAGCCACTTCAGGAACAAACCCAAATGTACCTGTGAATATCTAACATAAAGGAACTCTATTATTGACCTTTGCAGAAAGTGTCCCAATAGCAGGATAAAGATCTGGGCTAACTGCTGCTGTGTTTAAAAGACAAACTTGGTTGCAAGCTGCAAGTCTCTATCAGTTGAAGTGACTTTGTTCAGTCCCTGCAGCAGAAATAATGACATTCTGAAAGTGACACCATAAATAATAAAACATTGACAAAGTTCAGCAGTTCTTTCCTCTTCTTGGAAAGAAGCTTGAGCAGCTGATGCCTCTCCAGGTTGGCTGGATGCAGGGTGGGAGCACTCACACCAGCTCGGAGTACATCAGTGACTCTTTCCGCAGCAGAATCAGCTCTGGCTCAGGTGTATGAGGTTGTGCCAGTGCCATGAGCCAGGGGCAGCTCTGCCCAAGAACCTGCTAAATCCTTTGTGAAAAGCCTGTTATCAGGGCTCTGTCCGACCTAAGATAAGCAGACAGGTAAGTGCTGCAGTCACCTCCTGATCACAGCCATCACAGCAGCCAAGTGCTAGGGTCCTTTGTGAGGTTTACACTGACACCTCCAGGCACAGGGTGTTAGCAAACCCCATCACAAACCCAACAGTAATATCTGTAATACCTGTCTTGTTCTGCCTTCTTTTCTTTCTTCCAGATGTGTACAAATCACTTGAGAAAATCTCTGAGTAGGTTTCATAGGCCTGTTCACCTCTTATCCCACTGGTTTGCTGCTACTGGTGTTGTAAGAGCTCTGTGTCAGAAGGTTTTCTTTGCAAGAGATGAATGCACATATCGTATCTGCTTCAATGAAAGACTCTGTTAGGTACCGTCCACTCAGCTGATGCATGTATAAGTTCACCTCCTGAAATCCAGCTGTGCCTCACAGCTGATGAAAGCACTGGCCTGTGCCTCCATTTAGTTGTAAACAGCATTATTGTTGTCCTTCCTATTAGAAATGAGCCACCCAGTTCATTCTGTGATGCCTGCAGGGAGCTTATGAATGCTAAAAACCATGCAGACTAGGAATCGGATCCATTGGATGTTTTGGGGCTTACACCAACCTCTCACTGCTAGGGGATGAGGAAGAGAACTCCCCCCTGCACATCATAGTGTAGCTCCTTGCAGGGCTTTTCGGGCCCTACCTGTCAGGTACGTGGTGCTGGCAACTGAGCACAGGAACTAGTTGCACCTTTCTGCTCAAGACTGACCATACTGTGTTACTGAAGATGGTACCTCATGATCTTGGGAACAAAACCCTCTGTCACTGGGGGATGTTGTGAAATAGCAGGATACACAAAAGGACTTGTATGGAATAACCAGTTTTATGTAAACTCTCCATTGCTCCCAAGAAATGCCATGTTCCCTTCTGCCAGAAGGCCTGGTTCTTTGGGTGACATGCAAGTAATGGAGGCTGTTCTGTGAAGTTCAGCTTCCCAGTTAACAGGATTTGGGAGCATTTTGGTTCCTTTGCCACTTGAGTCTGTTCCCTCTCCCCTCCAATTCCATAGATAAATCCTTGTGGAGGGCTCTGGGATTCTCAGTGTTGCAGCTCTGCTGTTTGTTTGCTGTAACCATTAAGCAGAGCCTTGACTTATCTAAATCAATAGGTAAAAGTTAACCACGCTGATGCACTTTTTATCTAGGGTATTTCTGATTATTTAATGCTTGCCAAATTATTTAGGAAACAGGAATTATAAACTGGACTGTGGCTTTTTTAAATCCTCTTGTTAAATACTTGCCCTTCGTTCTCCCAGTATATATAAACCAATGTATATAACATAACTTAAAGTTACTTGAATTGTTTTTATCCTTTTATATATGTATAATATAAATGGGTTTATAGGCTGTTTCTGTTTAACCTCGCTGCTGTTTGATAACTGCTTGGTCCCTCTCACCTTGATGAGTGTTCTGGTTACTCAGCTGCCTGCAACTGGTTGGATTTGTGTAGTTAAGGTCTGTTGTGTTAAGGTCTGTTCACTGTGGCCAGTGTCGTGGTGGGTTTGTTTCTATTCTTAAAGAGTCATCCTCTGTCAGGAATCTCTCCATAGCTCCATGTGCTGTGCTGTCTGCTAATAAACATTATATTTTCTCAGTCCTGTGAGGTTCTGGTTAATGGCAATTCATTTAACTTTATGAAGGGAAAGCAAATGGCCCAGAGCTGCTTTTCACCTGCTTCCCACACAAATGCAGTTCCTTTCCAGGGAAAACATTCTCTTGTGGCTCTGTGAATACTTTTTCTTGCTGACATTTGGAGGTTTCTTTGGTATGGAAGTGGGTGCAGAGGGGAGCAGGAGGTTCCCCAGCTCTTGAACGTGATGGAAGTTTGGACTCAGCCTCTGTTCCCTTGGATACAGGAGTGTCTCTGGCCAAGTGACGCTCTGGGTTGTAGCTTCATGTGGCCACAGAAAAAACTCGCCCTTGGTGTGGGTACCAGAGTGTGACAAAGGATGGGCTCAGACTGCTTTCCCTTACCTGTTTGTTGCGGACTTTATGGACTGAAAGGTCTGGGCAGCCTGTTGTGGAGAGGGCAGTTAGTGTGGGTTCAACACAAAACACTTGTTGTAGCCTCCTGTTGCTCAGTGTCACTCGTGGTCTCTGGAGCTCTCACTTGAACAGACCCAGTATTCCCTTGCAGGTTTGTTTTCCCAGTTAAACTGAAACATCCCAGTAGGGTCCTGCTCCTGAGTGTTTCTCCCATAGGAGAGCAGTGTCCCAGTGATGCTCATCCCTTGGCTGGAGGAAGGGCTGGGGGTAGATGATGACCCTTTGAGTGCTGCTTGTTCAGGAACCTTCCTTAACCCCTTGTAACCTGGTAGATGCTTGATGCTGTATTTCCTTTAACCTCCTGCAGGCAGTGCTGCTCTTAAGGGATCCCGTTTTCCCCAACCTCTTTCTAATCCGGTCTCTTTTCTTTTTGTCTTTCTTATGTTTTAGATTCCTAAAGGTGTTTGTGCTGGTGCAAGAACCTCGGGGCGAGCTTGTCACAGAAGGAGAAACAAAATGGTCTGTTTACCCTGCAGGCAGTTAAAACACACCCATGGAAAGCCAGACCCCAGTCTTGTCTGGAGTTCCCACTTGACAAATTCAGACCTAAATTCCATCCCAGCATCATTCAGGCGCTTGCTCTTTTCCATGGCATGCTACTTGTGGCTCAGACTTAACTTCCCAGCCTTCCCCACTCTCCTGCCAGCTTGGCACAGCCCCTCCATCAGACATAACCAACACTTCCCACCACCCCGGTCAGAGCACTGTTGGTGCAGAGGGTAACCAGAGAGTCCCAGGCATGTGCTGGTCTGTCTTCTGTCCCCCCTTGTCCCTCAGTCCATCTGAGTGTACGCACTGGTCCATCAGCATTTCACACAGTGCCTTTAGTGCTAATGCCACAGGTAGTCCCATCGGAAGGGGGGTGCCCAAGCCCTCCGCGGGAGCAGTGGTACAGCAGCTGGACTGGGCTCTGCATTTGCAGCTCTTACATTTGATCCACACACGTTACTCAATGTTGTGCTCTCCCCAGAGGTCACTAATACTTGTCAGCCTGTATTTTTGTGTTTTTAAACCTAGGCTGATGCTCATGCCAAGTATTAAATCCCTATGACCTTGCTGTTTCCTGAAAGCCTTCGAGCTCACGTATGTACGCTTGTTTTCCTGCTTGTTCTCTCTGCCCCTTCCTCTTTATTCCCCCTTTTCTCTCCCTCCTCCTCCTCACACACACACACACAGGCACACACAAGCACAGACACTGGCATTTTGGTTTGGAGCCCCGTTTTGCTCGTCACAAAGACCTCCGTTTTGCTCTCGTTTCAGTCTGCATGCTCGCCCTGTTGCCTTGCCTGCGCCCACCTTCCCCAGGGCCACGTTATTTTGTGGCTCCTCATTTAATCTCTCCGCAGTTTTCTTTGGGTTTGGTTTGGTTTTCAGCGTCTCAGACCTGCCTCCTCCTCCTGCATGGCCTCTTGTGCGTTCCCATCAGTTCCTGGTTCGATAACAGGGTTGTTTTATACAAAAATAAAAGAGGAAAAAAAGAAACCCCCCCATTCTATTTCCTTCTCCCACCTTGTCATGGACTGGACCTCGACCCTGAAGCCAGACAGGAACGTGGCCCTCCTGTTCTCACATGGCTTTATGTGAAGCAGAAGTAGCGTGATAAGTGATGCTGCACTTTATCATGTCACGGCTTGGAGAGAGAGCTGTAACATCTCCATATCCCACTTGGTAATCTGGACCTCAACTGCCTAAGAAAGGGTCAATTGCTCCTAAACTTGACACTTTAACTGCTGGTTTCCCCTCAGTCTTTACCATTGCTGGGATTTTGCAGTCATCTTTTACATGTTTGAGCCCTGTAAGGTTCAGTTGCTGCTTAATAGCTCCTGAGGGCCTAAGTTCTTCAGAAATCAGTGCAGCATTTGGGGGAATCTCCTTGCTTTTGCCAAACTTCAGCATGTTTTGTAAAATCCCCAGAACTGGAGGGAATTGATGTGGAAGCCACTTACAGGCAGTGACCCCACCATAAAACCTCTCCGGTTCAGTGTTCCTGACGCTCTGTGCAGGCTCAGCACCATGGCCTCTCTGTGTTGGGGTGCTCTGGGTCATCCCTGCTCCAGCTGGAGTCACTTTGGAGTTGGGTTACGTGTTGTGTTCAGAGCTCTGTCCCTTCCTCTCCATTCAAGATTCCAAGTTTTGTTTCTAATAGCACGGAAGTCCCTCAGTCCTACAGTTCGTGCTGTAGCTGGTGTGATGGTGCTTGGAATCTGAACTCCTGTGGCTCAGGAGCCTGCACTGAGGCCATTCAGCTGCAGTGGCAGCAGCGTTGGAAGGGTCATCATCAGTTAAATCACCATCCTTATCACCGCTGCTACTGCGGGCGCTGTTTAGATCCAGGAGCCTCCAGTAGCAGAACGGGATCCATGTGGTTGGCACCAGTGGCTTTGTACCCAGATGTGTGCAAAGGCTTTGCTGGATCCATCTCCCAGGGGATCCAACCAGTTCAGCAGTTACCAGACGTGCAAAAACACCCCCCCCAGTACTTTATAGCTGCACTGGTTTCATTCTCGTGTCCAATGCACTGTGGAATCAGCAGCTGGAAGAATCCCTCTCACCTCTGGTTGTGCCATCTGTGTAAAACTTAGAGAGAAGTTTGCTTTCATATATTTAACCTAGGTGGACAGTATATTATTGTCAGCCTCTCTGTGGAACATTGGAACAATTGCAATGCCTGTGTTGCTGCATCGTGCTTTCGGAGGAGCATTGCTTTTGCCTGACTGGGTTTTTCCTTCCAAGGTTTCATTCAAAGACCATGGACAGAGTTTTTATAAACTTGGCAACTGATTCCTAAAGCCCGGATCTGAAACCTGACTGCAGGAACTAAGCAGCCACCGTGTGTTAGAACCTCCGTGTGTTGTAGCCTCCATGTGTTAGAACCTCCATGTGTTGTAGCCTCCATGTGCTGCAGCCTCCACGTGTTTGTTCCGCTGCCTTGATCCCGGGTAATGAATTCTTGTGGGATTTACCTTTTGGAACCTCCAAAGGATGAAAAGATGGGACTGGTTTATAAAAACTCTGCTTGAGTTGACTTCCTCCTGCCCGGAAGCAGGGCCTGCACATCCTGCGGCATCTCCTCCTCCCCAGCAAAACTCTCCAATGCCCTTTCTTGATACCCTGTAAATAGAGAAGCAGCAGATTTCCTGATGCTCAAACGTTGTGTTCAGTGCTGAGTGCTTCTCAGCCGCTCCTTTCCTTCGGTGCAGTTGTTCTTTGGGTTTTGTTTTCCTGCCTGAAGTGTCAAAAAGACCCCAAAAAAAGCCAAAATTCTATTTTAACCTGACGGCGTCAAGCACTTTTTTCTTTGTATTTGTATATGTGTGTGTGTGTGTGTGTGTGTGTGTTTGAGCACCGATGGTGGCATCTCCCTGTCGTGATTCCATTGCCAATGTCCAAGGTTCTGGTGTTGCCCGTTCATTTCTGGAGACAGAATTCAACCAAATAAAATGCTTCCATTTGAAAGCGAATATTGGCCTTGTAGCAATGAAAGGAAAGGCATCCACCTATTTAAATAAACATGTCATTCCAGACATTCCCTTTCGCTGGATCCTTTTGATCCTGCAGAGAACAACAATGAGTTTGTTGAATAAAAGAAGAGGTTTATTTGGTTTTGCTTTGCTGGGGTTTGCTGCTGTGTTGGTACCATTGGCAGAGCCTCCTGGCTGAGAAGGGGAATTCAGCTGTGGGATGCATTGCTTCAGCCAGCAGTGGTACAGCCTGAAGTTCCTCCTTGTTACTCTCCTGGATTAGGGGATGGATTTGGGGTTTGCTTCTGAATGTAAGAATAAGCAGCAATGGCCTGTTCAGTGCAGTGCTTGTAGCCAGATGCTGCAGTGACAACACATCCATGATGCTTGGGGGTTTGCTTTAGTCTTTATTTCATAGTATCCCACACTGGAATTTGGGTATTTGGAGTATTAACTTGGTACCTTTCAGTGTCTGTCCCATGGAGCTGGTTCCCATCAGGTCACTTAGAGGCACAGGTCCATCACACTTGTACCTCCAGCTGGAGAGAATGGAGCGGTTGGGTTTTACTTCTTGATTTGGTCATCTGAGAAGGGCAGATGCTGCTCTGGCTGGAGGTGCTGCTGGGTGGGAAGGATGATGGCTGTTGCTTTCCAGAGCTGGAAACCTGGGGGAAGTATTTCCTCTGTCAGAGCCATAGCACCTCCTGCCTGCAGTGGATGCTTTGGCTTCACTGGAAGGCTGGGCAGATGTTTGGATACAGACTGGTTATAAACGAGTTGCAAGCCTGGCAAATGGTGTTTGTGCTTGTGTTGGGTGAATGTGCCCAGGTATGAAATGGTCACATTCCCCTTCACCAAATGATGTGTAAATCCCTGTGTCTAGGAGGGGACATTTACAGTGTTAAATGGAGGTTGGTGAGCAGTGTGTGCCTGTAGCAGAGGCTTTGGGTGTCGTCTGTCCAGCTGCTCCATCTCCTGTTGGTCCAGGTCCTTGCAAACAGCCTCATGCAGGAGCCATGAGCATTGGCAGTTGTTCAGGTTGCACCTGGTTGATAGTTCCACTTGAGTCAGCTGAATGGAGATTATGCTGCTATTTCGGGGTTTCAACAGAATTTCAATTGCTCTTTGCCACCCTGCCAATGCAGGACAGATCAACTCTGCTCATGTAACAGGCCATAGGGGTAATGAAAAGGAAGGGGTGTCCCTCTGGCTGTAGCTTGATTTACACAGTATTGGTGTGGTGAACTCTAAATAGCAACAGCAGAACCAAATGCGTGAGTGGCCTGATAAAATAAGGGTGGTTTGCAAGGGCTGACCAGCGTGGCTCAGGCTGGTGATGGGTCCCTAAGCTGGCTGTGTCCAGACACACGTCAGCGCCTGCTGTGGGAGGTGGAAACGCAGGGCTCCAATGAAGCACAGATGCAGGGCCCAGAGCTGAGTGTTTCAAGAGACAGAGGGTACCAAAGCGCGGCGCTGGTTCTGCCAGCCTGGGGCTGGAGCTGTCTGTGCAGACACTGACCCTCGGGGGAGGCAGCGCTGAGCATCTCCTGGACCTTGTGGGGCTGTTCCACCGTTGCTCGGTGACGGGTTTGTTTGTGAGATGCGGGTCTGGACTTTGGCTTCCAGTGGCTGAAGAACAGGCTGCGTGTTCCTGTTAACCCCCTCCAGCTCTGCGCCTGCATTCGGCTCAGGCAGAGGACGGGTCTGGTCCTGCAGCCCTGCCGCGTTCAGCAGCTCCATCAACTCACAGGGGCAGGACGCGGTGCCTCCTGCGGCCCCAGCAGGAAGCTGCTCTCACAAGGGTTACAGAGACAGGGACTGTACCGGTGAGGATACCCAGCCAGGGCAGCGCAATGCAACTGCAGCCGCTTCCCCTGCCGGTCACTTTCATAGCGAGGATGCTCAGGGAGAGCAGGAGGTGCCGGGTACCGCGGGCGTTCGGAGACGAACACGGCTGAAACCGGGTAAGTGAAAGAACAAGAGGAGGAAACCCCGGGAGCAGAGACTGAACGGAGCAGCGCCCTCCTCTGAAGGAGCGCGGTGGCTGCGGCTGAGCAGGCTCTGGCCCTGCAGGGCCTCCTGGCAGCAGGAACGTTGGATGCTTTCATACGTGTTTTACTTTATTAACACCATGAGCTCCCTGGAAGCTGCCAGACCCACTCCGCACACAAGGCAGGCACCAGGCAGCACCGTGCTGAACGCACATGTATTTATTGTAACACATTTCAGCACGAAGTCTAACACAAGCACAGGAGGGTTGGGACAATCTGTACAGCATCCTCCGGATGACACAGACCTGCAGCCCCGCGGGCTCTGCTGCAGCTCCAGAGGCGGCTGCAGTCACACAAAGACAGCGTAGAACAGTAAGAGATCTCACCAGTGGCTCAGTCTCTGACTTCCCCTCTGGCCTGGCTGGGTACATACAAGCATCCACTGGACAGGATCACACACGAACGTGCTCAACCATTCACAGACTCTTCCAAAGTTGTTTGCAGAAAACATTTGGTCTAAAAAATAACAATCTGAAGGCCACATTTTTCTTTGCAAATAATCCTGCCCTACCCCAGTCCTGCTGCCCAGCTCCGAGCCCAAGAGCAGCCTTTCCCTCCCTTGCTTTGCCACGTGAGGAGCCTGGGACCACTGAGGCCAGACTCGGTGCTGTGGAATCATTCTGGTTCCAGCACCATGAACACAGTTTGGTTCCTCAGCCCAGGTGAGGCCACCTCCGCCTCGCTCTGCTGCCATGAACTCACACTCAAAATGGTGGCAAAGCTCAGACCCTCGCCTCTCTGGCAATGAGATGAACAAAGAGCGTTTAAGAGCCCTGCTGAGAACAGCAGGGTTTTGCCTTTTGCTTAGAGAGGGGTGTAAGCCGGGAGTCCTATGGGTGGCATTGGAGCTGTCCCAACGAATCCTGCCTGTTCCTGAAGCTACCACTCATGAGCTAACCCCTGGGAGGCTGCACCCCGTGGCTACAAAGCTGCCAGGGGCTTTAGGAGGAAGAGTACAGAGGAACGCCATGGGAAGGAGGACTCGTGTCTGCCAGCTTCGCTCTCTGAAGCCATGCTGAGCACATGAAATCCAGGAGACGAACACCCCAGAATCTGCAGGACCATGAAGGTGTGGCTGCAGGGGGAGGGCAGGAAGGAGGGGCCTCTTTCAGTGTTTCTTAGTTGATTGCCACTGAATTTGCAAGAATTCAATAAAGAGCAGAACTAGAAGTTGTGACAACCGCGTGTGCACCAGCACAGAGCTACTGCGAGACCGTGGGGCTTGCTCAGCTTCAACTACCAGCTTTCTCTAGCTGCAACACTGCCCGCTGGCAACGTGAGTAATGTTCCGTTATCTTTGTCCATGTGAGTTAAACAGAAAAGTGCCAAAAGCAAAACCTGCAAAGGAGCAGAGACTCGGTTCACTGGGGCAAGGGGGGAGTGCTGGTTCCTGGTCAGCAAACAGAAGGGAGAGGGCTCTGGTCAGAACACATCCTTGTGACACTCGGCTGCAGTCTTGCCCCACAGCTTCACCCACAGATGAATTAGAGAGAAGCTGCTTTTCTCTCTCTAGTGCCCAGCACCCCCCTACAGCCAAAGCCATGTGAGAGGCCTGTGGAGGGAACCTGCCTCTCCCTGAAGTGGTGGTGGGAGCTGCACTCGCCTTCCAGTACCAGCCAACGGGAGAGGTTTGACTCCTCGGGATTCCCCAGCCTTCCATCCCCCATGGATGTCTCTGTGCCATCCCTACCTTCCCTGCCCCAGCCCGCACAGATCACACAGCCCGCGTCTCCGCTTCGATCTTCTGCTCCCCATGGAGGTTCTCCAGTTCCTGGACCTGGGCCACGTTCTGTCTGATGGCAATCTCTGGGCCCCCTCCGTAGAGCGTGCTTAAATAAATCCATGTCTCCTCAGAAATCTGCCCATAGTCAGCACCTGCAAGGGACAAGAGCAGTGATCGGCTGTGCACGTGCACCACAACATGAGGATGAGGATGAGGATGTCCTCTCCAGCCACCTCCCCTGCATAGGGGGACTTGGTGGGGTTATGCTGCCTGGGAGAGACTGAAAACTGCTCCAAGCTGTCCTGGGAGGGACAAATGTGAGCAAAGCAGGAAGCAGAGGACTTTGCCATAAAGGTTACTGAGGAGGAGAAAAGCAGAAAGAGCTGCTTTGAGAGGCGAGATGCAAATGCAATCTATGTGCTTGGCAGAAGAGCCCAGTGGGGACAGCACAAGCAATGTTATTTCACAAGCTGGACTGCAGCAGATGCTGCAACACAAGATCAAAGCTACAGTGCAGAGGGGAATGGTGGAAGGGGCCTGGGGAACAGCATCAGAAGGAGATGGGGACTGCAGAGTTCACTAGAACAAGTCTCATCAGCAAGCTGGTCATGCAGAGGCTCCCAGTGGAGAACTGAGGTGGCTCACTCAGGACGGTCAGCACTGGGCTGTGCAGAGAGCTGTCATCCTCTGCAGCACCATCTTGCTCTGTGATTGCTCCACTATGGACACCCAGATCCAGCGGGACATTCTCCCCCTTTAGGAACACTACAAGACAGCAAACACCAGCCTTACCCTGCTTAACTTGCACGTGGCCACCTGCTTTCGTGAGTGCGATCTTGCTGTTGTCAATTGGTCCGGGAGGCTCTGCAAGAGGACACCAACCATGTCAAAACCTCTCTGCTTTCCACGATGCCACCAGACTGAACATCCCCTGAACTCGATCTCTTGTTATTTCTGCGCCCTTGGGGACCTGCAGGCAGCCCAAGGGGCTGGTGTCTGAACTCGGTTCAGCTTCAAGTCACACCAATCAGTGCAGTGCTCACTGAGGACCTGGCAAACAGACCCGTTTCTGTTCTACCTCTCACCCCACCAGACTCCAGAGGTCTCTGGCTTCTTACCATTGTCCTTCCCCTTGACAAAGGCTTCCCACTCACGGAACCACTGCATGCTGATACAGTAGATGACACTTGGGGACTCCTCTGCCTGGAAAGCCTTGTTCAGCTGGGAGAGTAGAGAACAGAGACATGCAGGAAGGATTTAGTCACTCCTGAGACCTGGGGGAGCCCTTTCCCTTAACTGTAAGGCAGCCTGCTGTTCTTCAGAAGAACCTCATGTAATCCCACCACCTTCCCCATAACCTGCTCCTGCTCACTACAGCAGGCAGGAGAATAGGATGGTTTCAAACTTGGTGTCTGCATACAGCCATGCACAGCACTATGGTGTCCCAGCTGTTCTCCCTATGCTGCTAGCACTGGGGAACCCCATGGTCCATCTCCTCACCAAGCTGTAGATGATGTTCTGGAGAACATGGGCAGGAGTTTTCCACTGTCTGTGACAGGTCTGCACTTCCCACCTCTACCCTTTGGCATTGCTTCCGGGTGCTTCCCACACCAACCTTGATGAAGGTGTCAATTTCAATTCTCCTGCGTTTGGCAAGTGCTTCAATCTCCACTTGGCAAATGGAGCACACGTACAGATGGTTCACAGCAGGGCCACCCCCAAACCTGAGCACAGGAAGAGAGGGAGAGGAATGGAGAACTGCAGGAGAATGGAAATGCTTCCCAGCCCTGCATCCTGCAGAGATGGATGTTTACCCCAGACACTCCTGAAGGAAGGAATACTGCCTTTACTCAGCACGTTGAGGGTCACAATATTGCTCTAGGACAATGCACTGATACAGCCCATTTGGTTTAGATTTGGAGGCTCCACCAAATACCAGTCCTTGCCAGTCCACACTGAGTACTGCATGCCCTTGAGGTGCCCTGGGACACCTTTATGTCTTGGTCACTGCTAAGGTGTGAAACAAACCCCAGAAGTCATTGGGAAAAAGACTGAAAAGACCAAACCCACCTGTTGTAGAGATATTCCCACACGTTTTGGGGCAGGATCACAACCAGGTCATCGATGTAATGGTATTTATTAGGAGGGATCCCTGTGGAGGAAAGGCAAGAGGAAGAGTTAACCAGGGAACTCATTATTGCTGGGTAAAGACACAAAGAGAAGGTAGATCTTCCTTGCTGAAAACTGATTCCAGAACCTGCTTCCTTTGCTAATGGAAGACTGGAGTTCATTAACTGTGGAGGTTTCTCAGTTCATGGTCTCAATATCTAATCAAGTGCTTCATTTCCAATGGGAGGTTTATAAACATGAGGGCTCCTCAGGATAGAAGAAGCAGCAGAACAGTACAACAGTATCAGCTCTCTTCAGCAGCACGTGCTCCATTCTCCAAACAAACACTGGAGGCCAACCTTGCTGATAGGGTAACACAGATAAATGCTGCCTTATCTGCTTTCTACAGGTTTGGTTTTAAAAACAAAAGGAGAACTGAAAACTGCTGCTTCCCAGCACTACACATCCCTCGGGATCAGCAAGACAATGGGGTAATTGTCTCCTTGAGCAGGCTGGAGTTTCTGCCAAAGAAGTGGATCCTGCTGCAGTGTACACTGTATCAGGATGACAGCTGGAGCTTTTCTCTTGCATTTCCTAGTGCACCAGGGAGTACAGTGGAGAGCTGCTCTTCCCAGGTCCAGCAGCATTCCTTACCTCCATGAGAGCACAAGAAGGTGTGGTTGGTGATGGGACCAGGCTCAGCAAAGGTGTTGAATTTATTGAGCCACTCTCGGGAGATGTAGAACTGGAGTAAGCTGTGCTCCTTCATGCTGGCAAGGGACACCACTTTCTGACGCTCCCGCACAGCCTCTTCACTGCTTTTCCTTAAGTAAGGAGAGGAAAAGAAAATGAAGCAATTCCTGAAAACTTAATGTTTGCAAAATACGTTTCTGGATATCCCTGTAGCCAGCAAGGGCTGCTGCATGTGGGGCAGAGCTCACCTGTAGAACAAGACGTAGGCTTCTGCATTCTGTACCACGGTCTCATGGACTTCAGTGACATACTGGTCATCAAACTCATACCACTGGCCGTTGATCACGTTCTGGCAGTAAGCTATGTAATGCCCACCTGGAACAGAGGAAGCACAGCACTGCTGGGATTGGGAGTGCACACAGCAGTCAGGCCTGGGCTAATGTCAGCAACACAAACAGAATTAGGTGTTAGCAGAGAATGGAGAGAGGGACAAAGAAGGCCTAATTCCTGCTCAGCCAAGCTTTGAGGAGCAGCAGAGCCTGGCACTGTCTCCCTGATCTGCCTTGCACGGAAGGGTCTCTCAGTGAGGCTGAACATCAGGAAAGGGTTTGAGCCAACCCAGTGGTGAGGATGGAATAGCTGCAGGGGATCTGTCAGAAGCTGCTCAGTTCACTTTCCAAAGGGCAGAGGATGAGCAAGCCTGGGAATGGAGGGAGCAGGCCTTACACTGTCCTGCATTCCAGAAGTGGTGTTGGCTCATCCTGGAACACGCTTCTGCTTTGCTCACACTCATCTCATTCCTATTCATGCCTGTCTGCACTCACAGAAGAAGGACTTACTGCCTGCTGTGCCATGGTGACAGATGACTGACAGGAGATCATAGGTGGTGATCTGGGAGACACACTCCTTGGCCAGGAAGGGTCGCAGATCCAGCCCTTCCAAGGGGAAGGAGACATGACTGTTGATCTTGAAGGAATACATCACCTCGTGCCGGAATCGCTTCAAGTGGATGCAAAGAATCTAAAAGACCAAGGAGAGAGAACACCAAAGTGTGGGTTTGCCGTGGGTATTCTGCTAAAACAGCACATCCCGTCCAGCTGAGCCTTGCAGAAGCTCTTCACCTGGTGGTCATGAATCCTGCTGCCCCATCAGCCCAGCCTAGATACAGGACTTTGCCACCAAAGCAAACTGCCATTTCTGTTCCACCTGTTGCCTCACCCCCTCAGTGGCTGCTAAAAGAAAACTAGGAAACAAAGTGCTTTTTACTCACCTCTGGTAGCCTGAGGACTTTGCAGTACTTTACTCCATTCCGCAGCCTGAGGGAGGAAATGAGCTGTGAGAAATCACTCAAGCAAAGGGATGCCAAAAGGTAAAGCTGAGTCTTGCTCACTTTCAAGTCCAAGACAAATCCTGAATTCCAGCAGCAGCCAACTCAGGCTCTTTGCAGCATCCTTCCCAAATGAGGCATGGCATGAGCACTTTCAGATCCTTCTTTCTTTCCTTCCCCCCCACCAAAGCCAGCACTTTTCCAGTCTGTGATCAGTGACCCCTCAAGACCAGACTCTAGCATAAGGTAAGGCAGGTTTTACAAGCTACTCAGCAGACGAAATGTCCAGGCAGAGAGCCCAGCCAAATGTTTGACAGTAGTAGAGAGAAAGCAGGCTCCAAAAATACAGCATAATACAGATAATGCAAACTTACTTTTTACACCGTTCACAACTGTACATGTTGTCCCCTGTAGACAAAGAGGAGAAAGCCATTATGCAGTTACTCACAGCACACAATGCTGATATGCCTACATTTCCACCCAGGGCAGAGAAACCAAGTTAAGCAACCTCTTGGGAAGCCAAGAGATCAAGATGAGAAGAGATGAAAACAAACACTCCTCTCAATAAGTGTAGGCAAGAAGAGAATGCAGTCAACTAGGAGCAACATACAATTGCCCATGAGCACAAGTGAACACAGCAAATTCTTTGAGTCCTCTGGATTTCCCATCCCTGAAAAGCCTCACTGCTGCTCAGAGATGCTGAACTGCCAACTCTTGGTACCACCAGTCTCCAAGTGAAATCCTGAGGCAGGATTTCCAAGGGATTTACTCTGCCTCCAAAATGCCTGTGAAATACTCAGTTTGTGCTGACTTCACTAAAGAAAACTCACCCTTCAACTCATCTGCTGCGAAAAAGGCAGCAAGGCAATCCTCCAGCGTCACAACGGGACCCCAAAACCAGCTAGGGATACAGGACACCACAAACCTGCAGAAGAGAGGGAATCAAGAGAAAGAGTTACACATAAAATAGCTGGACAAGAGATCTGAAGGTGCGTGACAGAACTAGAGGAACAGTAGGAAATGGTTTACATGAAAAGGCTAAAAAACCTGTGAGGTATCACATATTATGCTCCAAAAACTGGTTACAATTGCCCTGCTGCTGTAAAAGACACTTTATTCACAGCTGCCGTCCAGCACTTTAGAGCAAACCCCAGGAAAAAGAAGTCCTGCACAGGAACACACCTCCGGATATACTCCATGATGAAGGCAATCCAGCCTTGGGAGGCGTAGTTGTCCCCACATGTGCCTGTCTTAGCTGGCACATTTTGGTAGATGGCAGAGTGCAGCTTGGCCAAGTCTTCCTTCCCTGGGATTGGGAGTGACAGGTCCTGGAACGTCTCCACTGTCGTAGAAACCTGGAAATACCCAAAAGGAAGAAGTCTGTGGGTGTAATGGAGCTGAGACCTGACCTTCATCACCTTTTCTCACTGCCTGGATTTTGTTTAAGCTAGAAAGCTGAATTGGCACTATGAGCAACTCACTCTGGCCACTTACTCACTGCTGTTAGCAGGATGGCTTCTGTCATGGCTTTTGTAGCACTGGAATTAGTTTTCTAACATGAATGTGATACTGCTAGGCCTACTCAGTAACAGCAAATAGACCCCTATAGAGTAATACAACCTCTTGGCACGGCAGGTTTCTCACACCTTCCCTGCCATCCACCTATCATCGTTGTAGCAGGCCTACTGTATCCCTGAGTATGTAGGAATAGGAGCACCACTTCCTAAGAAGAGATCTACAAGCAAGAAGACTGCTCTTTGACTGGCAGCCACCAGGAGACTCACTCTGTCGCAGGTGAGGCACTGCACCAGGCTGAGAATGGAGCCATCAAAGATGTCCGAAATCACGCTGCGGTAGCGAAGTTCTTTCTTCTTTTTCCCAGAAGCCTGCATCTGGGCTGAAAGAGAGACAAAGAAGCCCCATCATGAGCAACTCCTTCCCAGTCTCTTGTCTCAGCAGAGTCACGCAGCACAAGAACACAAGACAAGTGCTGTCCTGAGTGTTCAGACACCACTTGCATGCCAGTGAAACAGCAAAGCCCGTTGTAAGCTGACATGAAGAACGTGGACACTGCTGCTCCGTGTGGTACAAGAAAGGGGGAGGTAGCCAACTGAGCCAACACAAACGTGCCAGTTCTCAGCAGGCAGAAATTGTCTCACTGGAAATCCTGTTGCCATCCTTTTACAAGTTTAGAAGCCTGGCCCTGCTTTTCTGAGATCTTGAAACATTTTGCTGTGAACTTGACACCTTACATCCTCTCCCCACTCACCTGCCTGTGTAATTTGCCCTGTGACATTTACCATGTGTTCCCCTCGTGTCTCACACTGGAGAGGACTCTCCACAGCAGGCACTGGCCAAACACAAAGTTCTGTTTAATAACAAACCCTCTTCCCCATGCACACGTGCATGAAGACAGAGTGCTTTTCATCTGACCAGAACATCTGTGGCTGTGCTGACCTCAGCCAACGGGCTGGGACACAGCTGAAGAAAGAATGCCATTACTGACCAGCTGTGGGGACAGTGGTATAAGCACATGCCATTGTGCTTAGACTATGCAATGCCGAGGGATTTCAATTTGCAATTTGCCTGGGATGAAGAGACCAATTTGATAACAACAGAAGCCAGGCTCCACTCTGAAGCCTAACAATGCTCTCAGCACTGGACTGACATCTGCAGCCTTAACTCTGTTATTGTGAGCCCAAGACGTCCATGAGGCAGGAAGCTTGCTCTCAGTAACATCATCTTACAGTTCTTTGGCCCACATGCTATGACACAAAGTCTAGCAGACAAATGTTCACACGTCTCCACGCTCCCCTAAAGGGACAGAGCTTGTGCCTGGACTTCATAGCCATTTGATTCATAACAAACACAGCACGCAGATGTGGACATGGAAATCATTTCAGCCTCCTATACAGGAGGACACTAGAACATCTGTTGTACCTAGAGCTTGACTTTACCTGAAGATTTACTGTATTGTCTGCCTAGTACTACTTTAGAAAGCACTGATGTTCAGGGCAATCAGCACTTCTTACAACTGGTAATCAAGAATCATGATGGACTGCTTCTCTCTTCTGTAAATGAGCCCTTCCTCCTCTGCATGCTCCCCCCTTTGCCTCCTAGCGTACACTCTTTGCACTACCTTTCTTGAGGATGTAGGAAGGTCCAAGCCTGGCAGGACTGGAGCGAGGAGGACTGCTAGAGAGCTTGGAGTGCATTTCATGATGGACTGGACTGCAGGGACGTGAGGAGCAGCGCACATAGGCATCATTGTCAGGTTCTGTTGGGGAAAATAGGGAGGGAGAAGAGCACTGGTGAAAACCCCAGTTATGAAAGGCAGCCCTACTGCAATCAGTGTCTGCCCAGCTCTGTGTTCCAGCACAGAATCTTTCCCAGTACACACAGTTCAGTGTCTATTAACTGTCCTGCTTGCTCAGGTTGGCAGATTCAGCTCCCTCAGTGAACAGATACAAGTGCACACAGAGCTGTACTGAACAGTTAATAATTGCATATAAAAAAACCCCAACCCACCATTTTTTCACACTTATGACTAATTAGGTTTTACAGCTTGCTCCTGTATCCATAATCCACATAAACAGCACTGCTGTCTTCAGTGCCAGTTGGCAGAGTAAGACTCATATAAAAAAGTGCTGAAAGATTGACTATGTTCAGTTTGAGGTGACTCCACACCTACGTCTTAACTGCTGCTCTTTTCTTTTCCCCAAGACACAGAAATGCACAAGCTGTGCCTCTCCCTTTCCTTTTCACAAAGCCCTCAGCCCAGCATTAACAGATAACCTTCTTCCGTGACTTTTCCACAGCTAACATTTCCCCAGGCCACCCTATCAGACAAAGTAATGTACACACACAAACCCTTTTCCTTAAATAAGGAAAGGTTTGGCCTAGGCAGTTATCACAGTTATCACTGCCTTAAAGATGTTGGTTTTACTCAGCACTTCAGCCTAGCCAAGCACTTCTCTGGTTCACATATTACATTTTCTTACAGAAGCAATTGTGCACAAAGGCAGAACTACTTCCAGGGACACTGAGGAAAATCTTGGATGCAAAATCTCTTGAAACCCATAAAAGGAACAGTCAGTCGCATTATGTGTTGTCTGCCACTGCACTGTAACACTGTCCCTGTACAGGGTGATAACATGTCTTCTCACAACTAACACGACTGGAAGAGATGTATACCTGGTGTCCTACATGGGCTGGCAGGACGGGGAGCTGGCAGCATCTCAGGAGAGGCTCTGCCATCAACTGGCATCATAGTAGTATCAACATCTGCATCCTCATCCACCTGCTCCGAGTTGCTGCGCCGATGGCCACAGGAGAACTTTCTGTCTTTCATCCGCTCTTTCTCGGAGATCCCTCTGCCTGCTTCATCCTGGATCAACAACTCCGTCTCTGCCAGGGAGCTGCTGCCCATGCTCCCTGTGGTCCGACTCTGACCATCTCCTTCACCTCTGTCACTGCTTGAGTCACAGGAGAGGAACTCATCCTCCGAAGGACTTCGGTCACCCTCTCGCTTGTCGTCCTGGTCACTGGTATCCAAATCCCTCGTCTCTGCAACAATTGGTTCCTTCAGCTCTTCATGAAGCTGATCCATCAGGCACCGCAGGAACTCCTGAGTGTCCTGAAAATCAGCAGTAATTCCGTGTTAGTATCCATCCAGAAATGGGAGGGGCAAAAGAGGAGATGGCTCCATTCACAGCCTCTTTAAATGCTGCCCATTGCCACCTCTGCAATACAAAGATACCCTGCTAAAGCAGAGGGAGTACCGTGGGGATATACTAAGAAGCCTGTCTGCTACATAAATGTTTTTAACTCCTAAATGATAAAAGGCCCAATTTTTATCTGAACATCTTCAGCTGAAAGACACTGAAAAGCCAGAGAGCAGCCACAGCATGCAAACCGTGAGCTTATTTCTTGGTGTTTATCACCGATAAGAAGCAAGAGACAAGGAGAAACCTACTGAAGACATCAGGACATAGAGAACAGAC
>JANHGB010040112.1:0-104357 GCA_026283785.1 Coracopsis vasa | reverse complement strand
AGAAAAGAAAAGAAAAGAAAAGAAAAGAAAAGAAAAGAAAAGAAAAGAAAAGAAAAGAAAAGAAAAGAAAAGAAATAGCACAGAAGAAAATGTAGGAAAATGTATTGCATTTCACTATGATCTGTTATTGTATGACCAGTCCTAAACTCAGAGTCCAGAGCTAACATGGTCTGAAATAGACTTGAACAAAATTTGTGTTGTAAAACTTCCAAACCTAGCCAGAGGCTGAGGTTTCCATGAAATAGCAAAAGCTTTGGTTTGGGTGCCTGATGTAGGAAGTTTGTGCTGTGGGATAGAGAACAACATGAAAAGACAGGCAGTCCCAAAACTTCTGGACATGCTCCACAGCTATATCCAGCCACTGCTGTCCTGGATGCTGGAGATTTCTACCAACTTGTCAAAGTAGAAGTTAAGCTCTTTTATAGATGTGATTGAAACAGAGGGCTAGGAGAAACCTTCTAAGGGAAAGAAATTAATTAATCTTAGGAGCCATATTTTTAGACAAACGACATCCGCAAGTCCATGGTGCTTTTTCCTCTCATTCCCAGCCAGGCTGATTTCAGCCTCCAGTACAATCAGCTGTTGGGATCCTCCTGTTACTCCAGATATAGAAATGGGTTCCACTCCTTGATGGCATCAGGGTACACTGTGCACTGGTGTCTACTAGGGCTTTACACTTCGGTGGCTCTGACGTGCAAGGCCATCTAATCCACACAGTCCAGGAAACCCAGTTGTCCCTTTTCTCCACCTGGCTGGAGGCAGGGCCCCTCTAATACTGATCATAAGTTTCTTCACTTTCTTTTTGTTGAAAGTGACTAGAATTATTTTTCACAGAAGTCAGAGTAAAATCAGCTTTTTCACTCCACCTGGGAAACTGCCCACCAGAGACTGAGCAGCAACTTTCCTGGAAAGATCTTCATTCACTGTTGTTTTCCCTTGCATTCTGTGTACTCGTTCCAGTAGAATTAAGCTAGGCTTTCCATCCCACTTCCTCTTGTCCTATCCATGGTCCTGCAGATAAAACCACAAGGTACGCTGTGGTGTGTACCTTCTATATCCTCCCTCTTGAGAGATAGGGCGCTTATTGTTAATAGCTGAGATGTGGGTCCATACAAGTGAGGAGCTGGATATATTCTCTACAAATTGCTGGAACTCCCAGGACAGCTTTTTCCACAGCTGAAGTGATGGGGGAAGGAAAGACGCGGCAGGAAAACGTTTCTGTTACAGGAGGAAGTCCAAAGGTGTAATTGTTCATAGTTCCCACCAGATGGCTCCCGAGGGACGAAGGCGGTGGCAATACCGAGAGCACATACCTGATTAGTCTCATGACCACTGATTTTATTATATCATAGCCCATCTCTACAAAGTACAACAAAATGACAATCGTAGCCCAAGTCCCACGGATAAGCATCACTTCAGGGAGCACATATAACAAGCACAGTATTACACAGAGTACAAGTGAACACACACACATGAACTCTGAAAATGAATGAGGCAACACTGTGACCAATGACTATTACAATACAATAAATGTTTACAACAAATATGTTTTAACATTCTCTGATCAGATCCATCATTATTTCAATCCTTCGTGCCCCATGTTGGGTGCCAAAAAAGACTGTCATGGCTTAAAACCAGACAGCAACTAAATACCACTCAGCCACTAGGTCACTCCCCACCCATTCCCTGTCCTGGGCAGGATGGGGAGGACAATTGGAAGAAGGTAAAACCTGTGGGTTGAGATAAGAACAGTTTAAAATTTAAATTAATTAAAATATAATGATAATAGAAATAATACCAACAATAACAATACTGATAATAATAGTAAGGAACAACAACAAAAAGATAAGTGAACATTCAGAAAACCCAAGTGATGCACAATACAATTGCTCAACACCCACTGCCAGATACCCAGCCTGACCTAAGCAGTGATCAGTCCCTTCCGAGTAGCTCCCCCCATTTTATATACTGGGCATGACATGCTGTGGTGTGGAATATCCCTTTGGAAAGTTTGGGTCAGGTGTCCTATCTCTTCTTCCTCCTGGCTTCTTGTGCCCCTCCTCACTGGCAGACCATGAGAGACTGAAAAGTCCTTGCTTGGGGTAAGCATTACTGAGCTACAACTAAAAACATCAGTGTGTAAATCAGTGTTGTTCTCAGACTAAAGTCAAAAACACAGCACAGCCCCAGCTACTGGAAGCATTCCTGATTACTCTGGTAGGTGCTCTCATCCTCCCTGTTGTTTGCAAATACATAAGTAGCTTTGGACCCTACCCATCATGTTCATCAGTTTAAGAACACAACAGTGGAGTTGGCTTGCAAGCAGTGAAAGCTCATGTATGATTTTTTATTACCTCAGAGTGCCAACACTACTTCATTTCACCAAAGGTTTTGATCTCAAAAGATTCTCTCCCAGGTATATAATGCATTACTTTAGGAAAATTGTGCATTTTCAGTACAGTTCAGCTTCCCATCTGCTGGGTTTCTGAGTTCTGTGGCTGACACCCGTAGATATACAAGAGAGAAAATCAGATTACGCCTTTTGCTGTTTCTGGGTTACATTGTGAAACTCTACCTCTATGTTGTGAGGTCCCTTTCAACCTCAACCATTCTGTGACTCTGTGATTCTGTGAAATAATTCTGTCCAGCTGAAGGAGATGCACTTTGTTATGTATCAGTAAAACAGTGGTTTATTCACTTTGGCAGGACCAAAACTGAGTTTGGGCCCAGCTAGGGATTTGGCAAGAGTATCATCATAGTGAAGTCCATGTTTCTGGGTGTTCAAGGAGATATTTTTTCCTTATGAAATACAACTAATTTCTATCCTCACAATCAGTGCTGGTGTGGTTTCTGCTTTGCACCATATAAGTTTACAGTCTCTATCTTGTATCCCACTTCTTCGGATTCTCTAGACATTCTTAGTCCTCTGGGATTACTTTATGAATGAAATTCCCAGCTACTGCTTCTTTAAATCCTGCACTACCATTACAAGTTTGTCATTGTAGCTCCTCTTCTACGGTTTGCCAGATTCTTCTCCTATAGGTGTCTCATGCTGTGACTCCCATGACTGTCTAATTTATTTTTTACTTTTTAGTACCCCCTCTCAAACACTTTTAACTCCAATTGTTATTTGATCACCAAAATAGTATCTTGGAGCTCTGAGGCTAAGATCTACCAAAACTGGGTATTGAATACCACCCTTTTTGCTACTGACTGTTACACAATAAAAAGCATAATCTGTGTTTGTTTTTTGAAGTTAACTGTATATCAGACTTATTGCATCCATTCCACTTTCCTCTGCTGAAGCTTTGTAAATAAGCATATTATAACTAAGTACCAAATGCTTTTGACCAGGCAACTTTAAGGAGCAAGACTTTTTTCATGCTGGCTTTTCGATGCTGCTCACTGCTGGGAGATACAGATGATATCTCTGTTTAGAACTTCACCAATTATCCATCATATTATTTACCATTTTCATTGAAGCTGGAAGCTTCATTTTACCCATAGCAACACAGCTGTTTTATCTTAGCCTCTGCTGAGTCTTTTTAACTGTATTTGCTGCTTTCTGGTGGGCTAACAGTATCTCTAGTCATGTTCTGAAAAATAGTATTCCAAAGGAAATGGTGATTGGTTTTCAGTGCTAATTGGACAGAGTTCATGTTGCTGTAATTGGAGTTTCACTCAAAGGCTACTAATGTAAAAAGGGACCATTAATTATAGACTTCAGTAAGCTTTTGATCAGATATTCTATTTTTTCTCATATATTCGTAACCTGCATTATTACCAAACAGTTAGATTAGAGCAGCATCTTCTCAACAGCTTCTAGAAGTGTGAAGGGAGAAAAAAAGTGTCAGAGGAAATAAGGGAAAAAAGGCATTGTGACTTTTATGTGCACAGCGGTTGCAAACAGCAGCTGCCATTCATAGTGACAGACAGCTGCAATCACACCATATTTTATGCTAGTTACACATGTCCATCTCTTCCAGCTCATTATGGACTTTCATGTTTAATTGTATCAGAAATTAGTTATTCATTAGAGATGACTGAAATTCAGAATTTATAACCTGTGAGAAATTCCTATCTTTCGATGTGAATTTTTCTGTCAAATTGCTGTGAAAGGATCGTATCACTCAGAGATTGGGTACCAAGCTTGTAATATGAGTCCTTGAGCCTTAATGGTATGTCTAAACCTGCATCTAATGCTTGAATACAGAGTGGAGTCTGGAGGTTGTACTAATATCAGTCTTCAAAATGTATTAGCTATGGGAGCTAAGAAGGAACATTTTCCTCCCTGAGGAGTTATACTTCTGAGTTCATTTATTCTTTTATCTCCATCTGAAGTCCTGTAATATGTGGTTGTGACAGAAAGCAGAGTCAACTGAAGTTCCTAGGGAGCACCAGATGCCCAGTGGCTGTCCAATGGCTGTTTTCCCTCTGGTGTATTATGGCTGTAGCTTTTGAAGATAATGTTTGATGGACTTCCAAGTTGTATGGTGTTCAGTGTCTAGAGGGACTGGATGAGCTGATGGTCCTGACAAATGTGCGCTCATGAAAAACTGAAGCTTAAGAAGCATCTCTAATAGACATGGACCAACAGCCGAAGAAACAGAGGGCATGAAGTAATTTCTTACTGGCTGCCTAGTGTCTTGACACAAATGACTGATGAGCACCACCAAGGCAGAAATGCAACCACCTGCCCAAATGTAACTACATAAGTTAAACTACCAGTATATTTAACTGAGAAAAACCAGAACTTTTCCAGGGGTTCTGGGCCCAGTGAAGCCCTGCCTTGTTGCAGATTTGTGTCCTTGTTCTAGCTTATCTGAGTTTTCTGCTACAGATAAACAGCTGAGCTCACACTGCCTGTCTCCCAAGTGAAAATGTTTTCTTTTGCGTGGCTATCTGTTTTCCATAAAATTTACAGAAACTTTTTATTTTACTTTTCCATCAAATTTCGTTTAGGCAACTGATTACAAAGCTACAAAGGAGGGAAAACTGACAAAGCAGAGCCACAGAAGCCTTGTTTCCTGGCAGAAAGAATAAATGGACAATAGGGTAAAAGAATTCTTCATTCTTGTAGCTATTGACTCTTGCTGTGAATGTCTGTAATCAATAAGATGATGCCGTAGTGAAATAGCAAAAGAAGTGCAGGAAAAGCTACATCCACTGCCAGACTGTCATACAAGAGCCAGACCCATACACACTGCCAAATGAGACTGGTGCAAACAATTATTTTTGAAGTTGCTGCATTGAGATATATACCCACCAGGAAATACTTGGGTGCCATTTGACTATGTAGGCCCAGGTTCTTACCTACGCACATAGAGTGGTAATGTATGGTGAATCATCCAGTTCATTTCTGTGGGAGAACTTTTCTGTCTGCACTGGGATGGTGATGAGGAAACTACTTTAGTAACCTGTAGTGTTTCATATTGGCTGTGAAGAAAAACAAATTTTTGCATATTAATAGGTATATATTTGGAATATCAATTACATGATTTACCATGTCAGGATGTTGCAAATGATTGTGCTCCTTGGAAATGCTAACATCTTTTTCCTAGCTCTCTGGGATTTTTTAGTGATGTTGGCCTCCATGCTCTCTCTTCTTGTTAATCACCAGAAGAGAGGCAGTGATCCAGTGGCTGAAACGTGCAGCGCATGCAGCTCTGAATGGATTCATAGCTGGCAGTGCTCCAGAAAGTCAGGTATCTGGAGAAAAAGAATAGTACTACACATCCTTTCCTTCCACATTTCTAGTGCTGGTCATTGGCAGCCCCTTTCCCATTCTTTAGAAAATCATTTGAGTGAATAAACCTCAAAACTGCAAAAAATCCAGAAATCTTCCAGCTACCTTTGAGACACTGCAAAGTCCCACAGTCTTAAAAACCCTCAGAGTAATGCTGCTCAAAAGTATGCAAGTTTAAAAATACTGAAGCAGGATCAGTTCACAAGCTTGGTCTGAATTATCACACTATTTTAAACTACTGTTTCACAGCTGCTAGCAGCCTCCAACTAAGGACAATATACCTTCTGCATCTGGTTGGGTTTTTCAGCTGTGAGTACACTGGAGTGCTCCCAGCAAACACTAAGCACTATATTTAAATGTCCACTGAAATGATTTCCTTCCTCTTCTCATGCTCTGTCTTGCCACTGAGAAGATTTAGTATTCTTTGAGAAAGAGGGGGAAATTAAATTACTTCAAGGAACAAGACTGATGGACCTAAGGAAATAAGAAGATTGAAATTTTCAGATGTTCTCCAAGGCAATTAAATTCTAATTGCAGGAAGTGCCTTGCATTGAATCTGCAGGCTTGTGCAAGGATTGCAGTATAAGCTCCAAAAGGAGCACATGTAGCTGTAGTATATATATTTGTTGCTTTAGGCTGCCCTGTATCGAGTGGGCACAATTGAATGACAGGAAGGGCTGACATTGTAATGATTCCTCCTCTCTCTAATTATTCCAAAACAATGGGAGACACCCCTGAGGTGCCTCCTGACTTACTGGTTCATTACAGCCCCTGAACAGGAGTCTGACTACATTTCATCTGGTGCTATGCATTTCGGTTACAGAAATGGCATCCTTAGTTATCAGACTTTCCTAGAATATCTGCCTATCGAGCAGTTTTGGGGCTCTCTTCTCTCAGGGCTACAACTTCCTGGAGAGAGACCTCAGCATGAGGTAGTCTGGAGTGAAATCTGCACTGCCTTACCCAGTAAACCCAACCTGCTAGACTCTCAAACCAAGCCTACAACTTGCAGGAGTGAGCAGTGTTTCTAATTGCCTAAACCCCAACATTATCCCCTCCTTAAGCCTTGTTTTCTTCAGAGAAAGATAGCTTGAGCTTTACCAGTTCCGTGAGGAGCAGAGTCGGAGCAATGCTGTCAGCTGAACATCCCAGCCTGCTTTAATGCTCTCATTCCTGTTCTAATGAACATAGTACAGTCAGAACAGCTGTCCAGTGTGGTATCTATTTGTACCAGAATGGTAAGGAAAGACACAGGAGCAAACAAGGAGACAAACAGTTCTGAATCAAATTTATCCTAGGGATACATCCTTTTATAGCAGGTATATGCTTAATTTCACAAAAAGACTGAACTATTGCTAATTCTGCTTTCAGCAAAAAAAAACATAAAGTTGCTGACATTCTAACGTGCTACAAACACTTATGAGAAGCTAACAGGTCTATTGGGTCATTTCCAATAATACACCTTAATTTCTCTGGGTTTTCAAGGCCTATATATTTATTTTCTCTGGTTGTTGCATGTGCACAAACTGGAACGATGACTGCTTCCTGGAGCTCATAAAAGCATAACGTTGCATAAAAGCAACTGAACTCAGTTTTAACTTTTATGAATTAGACTATTATTTTCTGCTGGAAAAACCTGCCACAAACTATTTGCTTTGGTAGCTTATATGATATCTAAGGGGAAAACATGATTTCTTTCATTTTTTCAAAATGGATAAAGAATTTTAATTGCAAATAACTTTTAACTACATAACAATATTTCATCTTTCTTCCTTTTTAACACAGTTGGAGTTAAATGGTCTGTATAACAAAAGGATAGGGGCTGTTGACTTTTGCATACTGTCATGCATAAAGTTACTTAAATGAAAAAAGTGGGAGACTGAGTTTCTTATTTCTCAAAGGGTAAGGTTCAGTAAATACTGGGTGGCTGAGTAATATCAGAGCAAAGACAGTGACCTTGTCAAGTCAGTTTGTATAAATAATTGTGAAATAAAACTGGAGAGCAACATGGCTTTTTTAAACAAAATCTGCAGTTAGCCTTTGTGGGTATCTTGAGTGTTTAAAATGATTATTCATAATGATGGGTTAATTTGTGGACACTGGAAATTTGAATAGTGCTTAACAGTGGATGATCACTGAAGAATTTCAGGTGCCTCTTTACAGAGGGATTGAGAGAAACAGAAGAATTGGAAGGAAGAAGGTAAAAGTTAACAGGTGGTAAAGTTTCATTTTGCTGAAGTAGCAAGAGCTTTTTTAGTTTAACATAGTTCTTCTAGGGATTGCATTGCTGGAAAAGCAGCTGCATTTTTGAGAAATCAGAGCCCTGCCAAATAGTATAGCATTAATATGTAAGTATCAGCTGGCTTATAGAAAAGGCCTCTTGTGTGTCCAGGGTTTCCATTTGGAGTCAGCTCATGAACACTGGTTTAAATGTTTTTGTAAGTACTTGAACCTTTAATCTTCACATTTTTAAAAAATAGTATGCCCCTTTAAAAACACAACATGCCAACTCACAGCTTTCTGTAAAACTGGGGCTAAAAGGACACAGCCAAAGCATTTTTCATAACTTCTCAAGGGAGAGGATCTTTTTCTTTTTGTCACTTGTGATTCCTTGGGGGTTTGTAGGAGAAATTGGAGGGTTTATGGGATATTTTGCCTTCCCTTATAAGCAAATGCATATCTTTGGGATTACTAGCATGCTTGTGAATACCAATGAAGTGTAATAATTTCTCTTTCTAGAGACAGTATTTTGAGCAAAATAAATAATAAATTACAAAAAGATGTTATTAAAGCAGATCTATCCTACATTTTGCAAATATTAATGCTCTTAGTAGAACTATTCAAAACTATTCTGTTAAAACAATTCCTATGAAGGGAAAAAAAATTAATTTTCACTGAGTCAACATTATACCCAAAAAGGATTTTCTGAAAGAAAATTTTGTCATTATTTTATTTGTGGGATCATAACACCAAACCCTGAATATTTAAATATCTTGGTTCAGCTACATTCTGTGGGGCCATAGAAGCAAACACAGTCCTTTGGGTTGCATGGAGTCCAGTCCAGGCTATGTTCTGTACAAAGCTTGGCAGCACTTCCAAGCAGTATATCTGAAAATACACTACTTGGGAGGTCAATTCTGTATATCTTTGTAAGTGCATATATGCCATAAATGTCAGCAATTTCATGAACAAAGTAGAGTTTTTCCTTTTCTTCATGATCACAATCTATTTTCCAAATAGCTAAGGCTAGCCTTTTATTTCTATTACTTTGATATATAAAGCTGAGAAGGACTATGCTGTGCTAGGGACTATAAGTTTAGATGTTCTGTACCAAAGAGGCTAGACCCTAATTTTAGGAGTGGGACAGGAGCAGGGATGGATTTAGCAGTGCAACCAAGCAGTTCAGCAGCAGAACTAGAAAGTTACTGCAGATCTCTTACTTCCCGGCTCAGTTCCTTCCAACCTGTACCATGCCACCAGCCATTTCACTAGGCCACTAAGTTAGGAGCAATCAAAAACCTGAAATTTGTGAGTATTCCCTCTTTTTAACAAAATAGTCCCTTGAGGATAACCGGAGAGAAAAATACCACCAAGCAAAACTATTTCCTACAAAACCTTCCACCACAAATATTGCTGAAGAAGATGGTCAGGATGGGGCGTGATGTTGGCTTCACCTGCCTAACAGGAAAGTTTTGCTTCTAGTTTGCACACTGTGCTTGGTTAGAGCTCTTTGCCTCTCTCGCTTTCACAGAGTGGGAGGTGAGCATTTTGTTTAAAAAAAATTAAAAAAAAATTAATTTGCTTCAGCCATAGAAATTGCTCCACTTCTTCTAGCAGAAGGCCTTCCCTGGGAAATGAAAAATGGTGTGCCTGCTTCATGTGACAGCAGTAGCCCTGTATTTGGCACCAAAACTCCAGAACATTTGGCAGCAAAAGTGAAGTTGTAGCTGAGTGTCCCATTTCAGGTCACTGTTCGTAAGCATTTTGAGGAGAGAAGCAGCACTTAATTAGCAATTGTTTCTTTTTTTTCGTTAACTCTATTCTTTCCATACAGTTGTTGGGCAACTTCTCTAGCTAAATATACACACTTATGAAAAACACGCTTAGACAGTTAAAATCTGCTTTAAAATATACAGTGTAATCTGTACTTGAGTATCAATATTTGTGCCATAGGTTATCATTTATTTTCTTTCACTCTCTCCCTTCTATTTCTACTTGCTTATGGGCTGGAAAACAAAGTCCACAGCTGTTCTAATATAAATACTTGTAGGGAATGGTTCCAAAGAGAAATCAAAGCTCTTTGCATGGAATTGTTTAGTTGTAGACCAAAATCTTTTAGTATTAGTGATCATAGTTAGGATTTTAAGTCTGTTACTAACTTTTATAAGTTCTAATTTAGCAGAGATTTAGCCATCCTCATATATCAGAATATGAAATAAAGATTTGTGGAGTTTACCACTTCATTCCAATTCACTAAAATATGGGTATTTGACTTTTCTAGGTTTCTTTGGAAGCACCTTTATATCTTTTAGGGGTGGGTAGACATCTTGAAATGCAGGTGCTATCATGCAGAAGCCTGACTAAGATTTGTAAAATCAGTGTTTATGCTTTCTTTTTGGAAAATCTGTGTCAACGGAGACATTCATGAATTTTCCAGATCTTTTGTAGGCTCAGCACTGTGTTTAGTCTCCAGACTAAACAACCTAAGTTTCCTCAGCCACTCCACATAAGACTTGTTTTCTTGGGAAATGCAAACTGAAGGGAACTTAATCCTTTATTATAATAAACTTCCCCAAAGAGAAAAAAATCTCATAGAATCACTGTCTTAATCACTGGAACAATATGCATTTGAACAGTCATCCTAGACAGTTGTAAAACCTTTTTTCTCACAGATAATGTCTCATCTCTGTATAGTAATGCACAACAGGTTATTTTTCATCTCATTAGATATCAGTGTAGCATTTGGAGAGGAAAGATCAAAGTTGACCACTTTTTAAATTTTTCTCCTTTTTAATTGAAAAAAATTGAAAATATACTATTTGATTCCCATTTCAGGCAGCACAGACAAAGAAGAAGTCCAAAGTCTGCATTTAGGTACTGGATCCGGAAGGAAGAATTGCTATGGAAACTCACTTGTGTTCCTGTAACTTGAACCACAGCACGAGAGGCAGTTTTCTTTTGGAAAGGGAAAGTGGGTCCCCAGTTTTGAGAGCATGCATTACCTATTAATACTTCCCAACAGCAAGGGAGAAGTAGAGAAGACTTTGAAAGTGAATCAAAGCCTCCTGGGCACTGCGGGTACTTCAGGGACCAGAATCACATTGTCCATTCTCTTGATCTTACCACTATCATGTGCAAGATGATTAAGAATGCATTTTAAAAAACAAGCCTTTCCCAGCAGCAACAGCATCAGCCAGTGGAAAGGAAATTCTGCTGTGATAATAATAGTATGGGCTGGAGGTGCAGAACAGGGAGCGTAAAAGAAGGCAATGGACTGTGCCTCATCTGTGGCACTATAGTCACTGAGCAGCAGATGTTCCCAAAGGCCAAGTAGTGAGATAGGCATGCACTTTGAGGTTCAGAGAGGTTCCCCATGTTTTCCAAACTCTTTCTTAGGGAATTCTAGGTATGGTGGGATACACTCCAGACTTGCCAGACATCAAATATTTATGTCAAAAGGACTATATTGATATATATGTGATATATATGCACAGTCAATCCTTTATATCACTTAGTCAAGATTTCAATGTTTATTGTTCTATTAGGCACTGTCACAGAGGCCAACAAAATTGACTTAGATAGGTTACAAGCCCCAAGGGAAATTTATCCTAACCAAGGATTTTTTTTACTTTTATAACATTAGTGAATTGCAAGTTCAAAATGCTGAACAGAATCAGATATTACACTACTGACTTAAGCTTAAGGGAATTAACTCAAAACATGTTTCACTCGCCAGTTAAGATGAGGACCCTCAACCTCAAGGAGTTACCTCAGGCAGTGTCGTGACCCAAGGGCAGACTCCTCAGACCTGCTGCTCAGAGAACAACCAGCTCAAATTTTGCCTGCTGATGGATCTTCATATGTGGTCTAATAAAATCTGATCTGTGGTAAAAAATGGGGTCTCAGGGCTCTTCGCTTTTGACCAAAGCATGGGTCTAGCCATGGCCAGTTGTACAACCCTGTCGTAATAAAAATCAGCAGACTTTGTGATTACCAAGTTGGACCAAAGTCAGTGGATATCTGTTAGTATCAGCAAATATATTTTTATATTAGCGCATATTGTGGCTCAAAGGTCCTTCCATGAGGGTGGGTGTAACTGCCAAATCCCCCCTGTTGCTATTTCTTAACAGCAGATGCTGCTAAGAAGACATACCTTCTTTTACACTACCTTTGACAGGGAACAAGTGCAGTTGATGAAAAAGCTACAAGCTTTTCATGATCAAAAGTTCTTTTTTACCCTTCCAGCAATTCAATATACAGCATTGTTTTGCAGGAAAAAAACATTCCAAACCATTGGAATCATAAATGCTAAAAGAAAATTACCATATTCAAGTGAGAAACACTTATTTTTTTGCAAAATGTCATGAAATTTGAAAAATAGATTCCAGATCAATATTTTTTTTCACACCATAAAGCAAGGTTTTCTCCTAGAAGAAATATAAATGAAATCATTTTTCCAAAGACGGTAAAAAAATATCCATTGAAAAAACTCCACTGATACTGAATCTACACTTGTTTAATAATTCCGCCTTTCTATTATAAACACTGCTTTCAAATCAAAAGTTTATGATATTTTGTGTGTATGTCTCCACAGAAGAGAGTTTACATTACAGTAGGATTTTATAGGGTTTTGATTGAGACCTTAGAAAAAACTCTATACATTGAAGAGGTTTGGAAATATTTTCAGGTTTCTGTACTAAGTATTAGTGGAAGTACCAGGCAATCAGTTTGGTTGTTACTCTGATAACTTTTCTACAGAGTTGTCAGAAATGAAATGGAAAAATGTCAGAAAATCTTTAGACGTAATAAGTCTCTGGAGAGTGCTTCTTTATTTCCTACCTTTTCTGTTGTGCCCTTTTCCTATTGATTTTTAAATATATTTTTGGCTGAACACTCAGGTCAGATTGTGTGTCCTTCTCTCTCCATCCTGGGATATTTTTGGCTTAATTTCCACTTTTCTTTTTTTGGCTGTATTATTGTGGGGTTTGAAGTATATTTTCTTCTAGTTCCTATTGTAAGAGTTTCCCTATATTTTTTAGCTGTCTCTGAACAGCAGCTGTTCATTCTGCTTGTTTGCTATTTAAAATAATTAAATTGAAATTAAAAATGTTATTAACAATATATACTATATATATTTATATAAATACATAAAAATATCTTAAATATAACAAATTAAAATTATTTTCTGAGGACTCTGGTTTTATATTGTCTTCAGAAATGACCATCCAACAGGCTGGTTTCAATTCCTATTTGGAACTGGTTGCTCTCTTGAAAAAAAAAAAGCAGCTGAAAAGTCCTATGTAGCCTTTGCAGTTAAGCTGAATGTTAATTCGAATTGATTCAAAGACACTTGTGATACCAGCTATGGTTTGATCATATGCCAGTATTTAGCACCTTTTAGTGTCCACAGTCTGGTCCCGATGCTATGATTGTTCTCTCTGCCTTGCATGCCACTGGAGGTTTTATACACTCGTGCAGCTTGCAGTGTCACTGCACTGTAGGGCTCAGTGCTGGACCCTTAGTTTTGCATACATGCTTTGCTCTGGAGTCAGTACCACCTGTTCTGAGACACAGTCACATCCACGGTTCATTATAGTAGGTCTTTGTTAACCTGACAAAGTTAAAAGCCCACCAAAGCAAGCTGTTGATGTCCAGTAGCCTCAAAATCATAACACATCTTCTTTCCTACCTTACTGGGACTCTACAAGTCCCTCTGAGACTTGAAGTCAGAGAAATGCAGGGCAACAGCCCATTCCCAGTCTCTGGCTCAGAACACAGACTCATGAAATTTCTGGTGAGAAGGGCCTTATGGATGTCTCTAGGTGTTCATCCTGTCCTGAAGAGAAATACTAACAGAGGTAGATCAGTAGACTGGGATATTAATGGGTTTGTCTCGCCAACGCTTGAAAACCTCAAATAGTGAAAGCCATTTCAGATCACCTAAAAGCAGGACAGGTCCTGATGGTTGCTTTATTTTAAATGTAGGTTTCCAAGTTTGGGAAGGACAAAATAAAGCCTTCAGCCAAGTAGGGCAAGTTATGCGGCACTGCAACATATTCCTTTTAGCCTGCAACCTAGCACAGCTAGGTGGTGCAGTATTATTTTATGGATCCTATATATTCCACATTCACACATCTGATACAGCAGCTCTATCAGACTTTATAACCATTCTTTTGTTCTAAAGGCAGCTTCTTTCTGCTTCTTGTCTCAAACTCTAAAAGGAAACAGTGCTTAGCATTTAATTAAGGGAGGTTGTAATTACAGAGCACTTTTTTTTTATTTTGCACATTTTCTTTTTTCCCCAGAACTAGCTTGGCATAATATCAAATGCTTCTGTCTTGGGTAGAACAGATTCAACCGATTTTGCAGTGACTGAAATGTATGCATATATTATTGGCTGCCAGGGCATATTTGTTACCCATATTGAGCCTACTATCAGCCAGCACACCCAGATTCCTTTCTGCAGGGCTAGTCTCCAACCACTCTTCTCCCAGTTTACATTTGCATCCAGTATTATTCCATCCCAGGTGCACAATCCATCAGTTGTTCTTGTTAGATTTAGTTCTGATTGATGCTTGCCATCTATCTAGACTCCAATGCTCCAGTCTATCTAGATCCCTCTGCAAGGCATCTTGTCCCTCAAGAGAGTCAACAGCGCTTCTCAGTTTGGTATCATCAGCAAACTTGTTAATGATGTATTCAACTCCTGCATCCAGACCATTGATATAGACACTGAACAAAACTGGCCCTAGAATTCACTCCTGAGGAACATTGCTGGTAACCAGCCAAATGTAACCCCATTCACTAAGACCCTTTGAGCCCTGTCCTTCAGCCAGTTCTTTATCCAGTGCACCGTGAACCCATTCGTTGTACAGTTGGACAACAAGTTAAGAAGGATGCTGTGAAGGACAGTATCAAAAACCTTACCAAAATCCAGAAAAACTGCATCCACTGCCTTCCTTTCACCCAATAGGTGGATGACTTTATCATAGAAGGATATCAAATTAGTTAGAAAAGACTCACCCTTTGTGAACCCACATTGACTGTGCAGTAGTTACTTCTCTGTCTTCTAAGAAGATGGACTTTTCCCCTGGATTTGAAGATATGGTGTGTGTAGAAGGGGACCATGCCAAGGTAGGTTCAGAGGTCCATATGTAAAAAATCTATGTGTTGATTTGCCATAGACAAAAGATCACCTGACAAAAGGTCAACCTGTAAATGTCTGAATGTCTGTAAATCATGGCCATCAATTCATGCCATCTTCATGTCACGCAAAGCTGGCCCAGAGGCAGTTTGCACTTGACCAGTTTGTGAAAGTGGTGCTTTTAAAAGCCTGAACAAAAAGGAGAAGCTAGATGCTATTTAGGTTTTGTTTTGTGACGACACCAAAGCCTTTTTGACTTGGACTAGAAACTACTAAGCCAACAGTGGGCTTAATTGTTATCCCTAAAGAGGATTTGGTGCAATCTGTATGGTATAAGATGTGCCCCAAAATTTTGTTGAGTGTAAGGCAAAGTGTCTCAAGGAGACACTCAACATGTTCCTGAGGCCACAGTTCTGCAATATCTTTCCTCAGCTGCGACACTTTTCTTGTCATTAACCCCTTTTCTTGTCTGCCTTTGCAGATAGTTTTAAGATAAGCAGCTTGTGCTGGAGAAGTTAAGAGCACAGACAAATGCTGACCCATCAGAGAGTTTGCTGACATGTTCAGAGCTTAACACAGAGTCATGGCAGTACTCTTCCTGGAAAGGTACCTTTGAAGTATCAGCACACTGTAACCATGCTAATGACTCTATTTTACCCACTAATTGTGCCCTAAATCCAGTGGCTGCAACAGAGGTCTTGTTTGGTTTAAGTGGAGCTGTGATGTTCTGCTACAAAGTCTTTATAAATGTGTAAAAGTGGATAAATTTACAAAAGGTCCAAGCTCCTGTAGACTTCAATGAGAGCTGTTGTGATTTCTGTTCTCTTGGAGTCGATTCAGTTGATAAAGTACTTGCATAAATCAAACCTCCTCAGGCTCCTATTTTTAAAAAAACTTTAGCCTTCAGTTTGCACACACATAGACACACATAGAGCTGCTTTCACATTTTCTTGTTTAATTGTTGAATCAAGTAGGAAAAATCTGTTTGCCTTGGCTGCACTGCCTGGAAGACAGGAGTTCTGATTTTCAAATCTGGAGATTTTTCAATTATTATACATCAGGAGGTGGTTGAGAGAGATTCAGGAATGTGGATGCTCTTCCCCCTTGGGTAACCAGCAAACAAAGGACAGGATCCCTGCTGATTTATCAAGAAGGTAAAAGTCTGTCTTAGGTAAAATTCCATAATCCCTTCATTTGGTGCCAGAGTTAATCCTGCGTCTTCACCACGCTGACTGAACACCAGTTCAGAGCATTCAATATCTATGTCTGTAATGGGGCAAAATTTTTATTGTAAAGGCCTAGACTTTCCAAATATTTTTTTTTTGGCCAAGCTGCAAAAAGGTTCTGTTGCAGTGATTTATCATCTCTGATGAACCAAAATTTATTGTCTGGCTCTGAAACACTGATTCTTCAATTGCTCACTGTAATGTAGCATGAATGGAATATGGGTTAATTATAGTTTTATCTATGCAGACTTTTCTCTCTTGACTTGAATGTAAAAATGAGCTCTTGTAGAACTTAAGGAAAAGATCACACCTTTTATATATCTTTGTAACTCTGCCATTTCAGTCATGGAAGATCTGCAACATGTATTTTGGTCATATAACCTTCTGGTATTACCACTTAAGATGGACCTTGCCATATGGGAAATGCAAACAAGAGCTGCACCCTTTCTTGCTTTCCATGATAGCTTGTTGTTTCACTGCTTAGCCTGTAAGGGAAAGAAAACAGATTTTTTTTTCCTGTCACTTCTTTGGTAATGGGAAGAGTTGTGTTTATTAAAGAAAGCAGTGGGGAATCTTCCTAGAACTTATTTAGGATGATGACATTAGCCTTTCTCTGCAGTGAAGAATATCAAAGGTGATAGTGAGAGATAACATTCCCTTTTATTACTCAGCACACAAAATAGATTACATCAATGATAAATTGTACAATTAAAATGCTCCAGCAGATGGCTCTGTGGTTTACCTCATGCTTCAGCACAGGCTAGGGATGTAAGAGACATTGCTCAACAGCAGCGAGCTCAGTACACAGATAAAAAGGCTGTGCTGCCAGCCACTTGGTGTTAAACAGCTTGATATGTGCAGATCTGAACCCTTCTCCCTCAAAAGGCTCTCTGTCCTGTAATGAGATATATCCACTGTGTGAAAAGCTTAGTTCCTGCAGAAGGGCATGAAAATAACCCTTAGTGTAAGGCTCAGTAAGGGCACTGTTGTCAGTGACCTTAACAGGCAACATACCATCCAGATCTGTTTATTCAAGACAAACAGCTTGACAAGCTCTACAAAGGAGCGAAGTATGAAGTGTGCCTATAAAAACAGCCCAAATCAGAGACTTAGATAGTGACCCACATTGAGGGGTCTGTCACGATGAAAGAATAATAGCAAAATGAAAGGTTTTTAATTGTTCAGGATAACAAGCAGATCATAGAATCATAGAATATCTCAAGTTGGAAAGCACCAAAAGGATCATTGAGTCCAAATCCCTGCTCCTCACAGGAATACCTAAAATTAAACCATATGCCTAACAGTGCTGTCAAGACACTCCTTGACCTATGGCATTCATAGGGAGAATGTATATATACATATATATGCTTCTGTATTTAAATACATACACAGCTAAATAAATTGCAAGATTAATGGATTTCTAATATTTTCTTATCATCGCAAAACTAGTTCATGATTGAGACCTATTACAGCTTGACCTTAGAACAAAAAAGCATCATTATGGAATAAATGAAAATTTTGTCCAATCCAAATGCAGCTGACAATGAAAAGCTAAAGAGTTGTTTGAAAAAGGAATACAGGTGCTTTTCATCATTGGTAAGGTTTATGCCTGAATTTCCTAGAGAGAATAAAGACTGACAGATGAAGAGGTGAAACTAAAAGAGTTGCAGTTCAGTTTTAATTGCTGGCCTACCACACATGTAATGTCTTAGCACATGGCTGGTTGCTTTGGTACAAATTCAGTCGACTAGTGTACCCCAGGGGTGATTTAGATGGAACAACTCCCTTGTGAGAATCCTTGAGAGAGTGGCTATACCTGAGACAGGTCATGCAATTGGTGTCTTTGTGGAGGAGATAAATATAATACCCAGATATCACCCAGAGAGGTCCTCATTTCTTCATGGATGTCAGCAAAATAGTTGCATGGTTACTGATTAAAGGAAAAGAAGATTGAATGTAGCACATTCAAGGGGCTTATAGCCTGCTTGGGAACAAAAGCTTGTGTAGACCCAGAATTTTGAAAGGCTTTGGGTTTAGCAGGGTTTTTACACAGGCAAATGGCTAGCTATGATTATTTCCACTGTCTGGTACCCACTGTGGTAAATGTCCTGTGCAGGAAAGGACACATGCAGCATGTGAACGTGCACAGAGAGAGACAAGTTCTCTCCAACATTTGTGCTATGTTGGAAGTATACTTGGGTAGGATCTGAATCTTCCTGGGGAGGAGAAGGACTGCAAGCTAGAAACTCATTGGTCAGACCTAGGAACACTGCAGTCTCACACTGTAACTGTCAGATCCAGTTACGTGTATCCAGGACGACTCACCCTGAGAACTGGGTAACCTTTCTTGTCAGCAGACAAGAAGATTGGGTGGGAAAGATATGTGTGCATGTTACTAACGTGGCTATGTTGTATATTCAGGGTGCACATATATAGGATGCTATGTTTTCCACATTATTCTCCTGGGGAAACTGCTGCTCCTTACTTGGACAGGTATACTCTTCACTGGATAAAAAACTGACTGGGTTGCAGAGCTCAGAGGGTTGTGGTGAATGGAGTTAAATCCAGTTGGTGGCCAGTCACAAGTGGTGCTGCCCAGGCCTCTGAATTTGGCCAAGTTCTCTTTAAACTCTTAATCAATGATCAGGATGATGGATCAAGTGCATCTTCAATAATTTACAGATGACACCAAGTTTGGCAGGAGTGTTGCTCGAGGATCTTCAGAGGGTTTGTCAAACTTTGGAAGAGGCTGCCCGAAGTGGTTCATTCACCATCCTTGAAGGTATTTAAAAAATATGTTGATGTGATGCTTAGGGAAACGGTTAGTGGTGGACTTGGTAGAGCTGGATTAATAATTGGACTTGACAAACTTAAGGTCTTTTCCAACCTACCTGATTCTACGATTCTATGATTCTATAACTCTATATGTTATGTATATATACATGGTTGTATGGCAGGTTACATATAGTGGTAGTATATTGTCTTCACACATTTTAGATGTACTTTGCCTTTCCATATCTCAGCAAATAAGGGCAAGAAATGTATGGTGTGTATTGTTTGCTTCCACAGAAAGCCAAGCTACACAAATGATAGTAGGTCCACTGAAGCAGATGGAGTCATTGAGTGCATGTGTAAGTGAGAATCAACTGTTATTTGAGCTATTTCTTACATGATCATACAATCTACTATACTGAAAGGAAAGTCTCTCCTCTTTGTAGAAAGGGCCCTCTCTGAAGGGTTTTTGGATTGTGAAATGCCACAACTGGCAGTCTATTCAGCTGCTGAGATGTCTTTTCTTTCCTATTTATCCTCTTTGTTTTCTTTCTTTATCCAACCACATTTGGAAAGGCCTTTGACAAAAAGCACTCCAGAGTCTGTGTATAAAGCATCCCTTTAAATTAGTACCTCTCCAAAGCCATTCTTCTGCTCCAGAGCAGGAAAACAGCAAAGATTTCCTTTTGGTTTTCAGGTCAATCATATTGACCTGAGCACTCTAAGAATATCTTCAAGCCTGATTGTAACAGCACATTGCACTGCGAGATGAACTGAGGACATCTTCCAGAGGCCTTGAGACCAATTAAAATACAGCATGTCTTCTGTCTTTTCAGCAGATAGCTGGAGAGAGCCAAAGTGCAATATTTTGTAGGTGTGACACAAAATGAAGAGATGTTACTTGTCACATTCCATCTTTTACAATGTTTAAAAGGTGTAAGATAGCTACACATCCTTATGCGTGTTCCTATTCTTTCTGCTCTGCCTTTGAAAATAATTTTTAATACAGGAACTTGGAGAGAATGCTCTTTTCATGAACTCCTAAGAAAGGGATTTTGAGAAATGTAAGTACATTTGAAAATACTGCTTCTGAAAAGGCAATGACAGTGATTTCTTTAGCTTGTCCTTAAGTGCACAAACAGTAAACCAAGCTGGATCAAGCCAGCTGATGTGTTAAGCGGGAATGTTTGAATACATTTTTCTCAGAAAGATTTGGAACTTAAGAGGCAATACACCCTGCATGGTTTTACAGTATCAAGAGGCAAAATTAATTTGAGAAAGACACATTTTTCAGATTTTCCACTGACCACCTCTTGATGCTCTCTGAATTGAAATTTGAACAATAAACAAATATGCCACAGCATGAGAAGAATGTGCTGGCCAGCTTTCTTTGCATATATCACCTTTTAAGACCTATTTTAAATTAGAATTTTTTTTTTTTTTAATGCCGAAAACCAGTGGAAAAAATAGTGTAAAAACAAGGTACAGGTGAAAAAAAGAACACAAAGCAGCAGCTCAGGAGTTCATGGCTTGGTTTCTTTAGTAAGATTTTTTGAGTCAGGTTTGAGAGCAGAACAATCTCATTGAGGATATTGCTATAGAAATATAGGGAAAATTTTCCTCTGAAACAGATTTCATTAGAAGAAGATACTTTGACTAAATTGACTGTTTTCATCAAATCTCAATATTGAGAAGACTGTCCTGAAAAATTAGAAAAAGTTTGGAGAACTTTAAATTTACTTCAATGAACTTTTTTTTTGATAATGGAAAACAGGTTCTTTTCCAAAGGTCTTGATTGATTTTGATATTGTGGAAATACAATACAGTCAAAATGAAAAGCAAAGCATTATGCTCAGTATTGGTTCAGGTGAAAAGAAATTACTTTAACACTCAACAAAAATTGTCACTGCTGTCAAAAATTGTCACATGGTCCTTGGAAGTCCCAGGAATAAGTGCATTCTGTTAGTCTCTGTGACACCTTGTGCATAGTCAGTATAAACTTTGAGCTTTTAGCAGGTCATATTTTTTACTTTGGATGTCCTTAGAGCAGCCGCTGCTGTATCATATCTGCCCCAAAATCTGAATTTCATGAAATATTCTTTCTATAGGAAAAGGGCTTCTGAGTCTTATGCTGCATCTTTTACTTAGGATCAAATGAGACACTTCTACTTAGGATAAATTTTCTGCTTCAAAGTAGCTTAAAAGGTAAAATCACAGCCGTATATAGCTCTCTTGAGTGGATCCTGGAAATGAAAGACACCAGAATAAGACACTGTATTGTTTTCACAAAGGTTGATTAAATCTTCTGAACAAATAACTCTAACAAGTACAAAGTAGTAAGTACACAACCATGAAAATTTTCAAGGCAGACCAAAAGAAAATAAACAAATAAAAAAACCCAACAAAAAACAAAAGCCAATAGTAGCTAAATAGACTCATGACTCAGTTCAAGAAATAGAAATTATTTAATTCACCTGCTTGTTTCTGTTTCTCAAGACAGGCATCAATTCTGTGCTTACTGATAATGTGTCTGAAGCTTACCCAGTGTGGATGCTCCCAGGAGAACATTCACAGAACAGCCTTCAGAGATAAGAGGATTGCCTTCTGACCCATAGCCCCATTTCTGCACTGGCTTGAACTTCGTACAGAAATGTGAACCATTGGCTGAGATGTGGATTTCAAATGGTTAAGCTTCAATCAATTCACACACTGACAAATAAAAATTACTCAGCTGGATAATTCATTTTGTTAACAATGAAGATATCAGGTTTTGATGAAGCTGTCAGAAGGTCTAGCATAGTGTGAAAGTCAAATAAGACATTTATATTAACAAGTTGCACTTGTCAGGAAGAATTCTAATAATGGCAAGGAGAAAAATTTGCAAAAGCCATTTATTTAAGCCAAACTGCTGGGTAGCACTGAATTTCAAAATCTTATTGATTTTAAAGATTATAACTTAACACTAAAAGAAAGAAAATAAATAATATTCTCAAAATTATTATTAATTTGAATTATTTTCATATTTCAAAACTCAAATTAGCTTTACAATAAAGGAGAAACAAGAAAATGTCCCACAAAACTCCCCAGGACCACATATGAAGATGAAAAGAGGGATCTCTGTTACAAGAAGGTTCACAGCAAGTTACCATGCTTGTTAAACATTCCTTTGGTATGAGACTGAATGTTTTGCTGGAGTTTAATTACCATTGGCTTTGAAAAGATTAATTCTTTCCACTTTCAAGAGCAAAGGCAGATAGATAGGGGCAAGGGGAGGCTCACAGGTGAAATCCTGACTCCAGCCTTTACTGTGTAAAAGCCGTATGAACTTATAACAGCTCAACAGCTTGATTCCAGACCCACAAGTTAAGACTTGTGTACCTGGAAGAATGGGTTGGAGGTTCCTTTTGGTTCTCAAAATCAGTGTGTCCCCTAATTTCATTCTTGCGCAGCCCAGCAGCTCTGGATTAACCACAAAACAAAGTATACTGCCTTAGGGTTGGGTCACATCTCTCTCTCTCTGACACTTATGGCAGTTATAAATTAAGAAAAACTAGGGGCTTTAGTCTTGGAAGCACAAATAGATGGGACAATACACTAAGGTTTTCTCTTGAACTCAAGGGATGAGTGTGGAAAAGAAATTCCAGGCACCTGTCTCTTTTCTTGTATCCACAATCTCCATCTTGACAGAAAACCACACCTGTAAGGACCTATGGATCTGAATGATGAGTACCAGAAGTCAGGGTAATACCTGTGTCATTGGCAGCTCAGCAAACGCCTGTATGAATCCCTAATATCTGTGAAAAGAAAGCTCATGGAGTATGGGAAAGGCAAACAACATCATATTGGTATTGCTAATAGGCAAAGCAAACTTTTCAGGCTCTTCTCTGAGCCTGAAGAGGGATGACTGTATTAAGTAGGCATCAGAAAAAACAGCCCAGCACATTGTTTTCCTGGTGTAATTTGTTTTCCTTTCTGTAGGAATATTGTGAATTAAAAGGCTGCAAGATACAACGTAATGTGGAAAGGTATAGTCATTTGTGCCTTCTGTTTAGGAGGCAGCTGTTCATGGGCTATTGATTTTACTTCTAAAAAGATTATGACTGGTTGTTACATCCATTTGTCACCTTCAGATATCACTAGATGTTGAAAAACTTAATTACTTCAGCCATTCAGATGCATAAGACTAAAGAGCACAGAAGTGGCCTCAACTAAAGAATTCCTAGGCATTAGTAATGGTTTTTGTTCTTACTGTGAAGGACCATAATTTTTTTCTGCCTCAGAAGACAACGTCCTTTGTTAATTAAAACATCACCAATTCTCTGTTTCAAAGACTATCTGCCTGGTATCAGAATAAAGCACTTTGTTAAAATTATGAGCAACGGCAAATGAAACTACCACACAGCCACTAATTGGCTGAAAGACCATCACCTCTTATGATGAATAAAGACATGTCATGCAGCATAAATGCTGACTTCTGATTACTGGTACTCTGATACTACTGGTACTCTGATATTCATTTGATTCCTCCTGCTGAAACCAGAATTTCACATCAGCTTTCATTTTTTCATTCTCACTGAATGTAATAAAAGAAAGTCATGCAAACAAGAGCAGCCAACAATCACTTGTTTCTTGTTAGCACATTTCAAAGACTGAATTAGATGAGCTGTGCCTAATGGGAATATTGTAACAAACCACAAGCATGGCCACTTGAGTAGCAGGTAAATACTTTCCTGATTTACAGTTTTGTTTCCCTTCTTAGCCACACATTATTAATCATGAATGAGTCACAACAAAATGGGTTATATTGGTCACAGACTAATTAATGCCTGTCCTTCAGTAAACATTTTAATAATCTGCATGCCAGAATGAGTGAGAGTATTTTTGCTTATGTTTGCTGGACCATGCCTGCTGTATTTCAGAGAGCAGTAAGATCTTGAGATCTTATGAAAATTATGACTGGCTCTTCTATTGAGCTGGTGGGGTTTTATCTAACAGGTTACAATAGCATGGCTCTGTTTGAAAGGGCAGCTAGAATATATGTGGGGAGGGTGTTAATTTATCTTCGCACAAGCAGTCTACTTTTCACCATATCCCATTTCTCTAATCATCTTAAGAGAGTAAATCAAAGGACATAACTAGCAGATCAGAATGTAGCTTAAACTTTTGCACTCTTCTCTTTATAACCTCTTCTCCCCTGTTTCAGACCTTACTTTCCTGCAGCTTCCACGAACGCAAAAAAAGCATAAGAAGGAGTCAACACAGGACAAGACTCTTCCTCAGCTTTCATGGGGTTTTCCTCCTCTGCTCTTTTCCTCTAGCTCTTAAGTCCTTTGTTCTGTTGTTTCTGATGTGGGTAACAGAAAATTGGAGCCTTAATATGAAAGCAAAAGATAAAGGTATTTGGGTCACAGCACGAGCTGCAAAGCAGAGCTGTAGAAAAGCAGAGAAGCAAGTTGGCTACCTCTAGGTTACCTGAAGTGTGTTGTGTTTTATTAACTTCTGCTCTTCACATGCTTCTCTTTGTGTCTAGCTTTGAAACAGTGATAGAGTCACACTCTTTTTGAAAATAGGACACCATGTTCCACTTCACACGTCTATTTTACAGAAGGAGGCTTGTAGCCTCATTGTTGAAGATACATTACTATGTTAGGATCCCCTGTGAAACATATAATAACATGGTAAAAAAAAAAGGCAGCTGATTTTGTTTCTCAGTGCTTGAGCTTCCTGACACATTCCTCGAATCAGACTACAGTCCTTTGGCATTTTTCTTTCCAAGTAAAGCTGACATCTTTCAATCTTTCTTCCATGTTCAGCCGAAGCTGCTTAGCAATTTATGAGCTACAGGTGAGTATATTTGTGCTTCGAAAAAAGCAAAACACCCCTCCCCACACACACATTACAGCTTCTCAAGGTAGCATTGTTGACATTTATCATTTGCTCTGTTCATTGACCTTAACAGCAAGCCAAGGGTAGTGTATGTTTGAAAACACATCTCAAATCAAAGCAACAAAAGTAGAGCCACCTGTCCCTCTGTGCCTTACTTAAAGTGTCCCACCTTATTTTTTTTTATTTCAAAAACCTGTCTCTAATGGGATTTGAAATGCCTTTAAAACCCTAGAATCTGATGTTAATGGCAAAACTGTGTTTCTGTCTATGGGCCAGTCCAAGATGTTGATGCTATCCGAAAGAAGTAATCTGTTTCAGAGAACTGGCACAGCAGTTCTGAAACAAGGAAACAAAAGCATGTATCTGTAGGTGCCACTGCCCTGAATTCCAACTTCAGCCCTCTCTTTTCAAAACAGGGCTTCTCAGTGAGAGTCTACATAGTAATCTGATACCTAAAAACAGCCAGTAAATTATTTAACGGTTTTAACTGGAAAAGAAAAAAATGTTTAAAAAGCCTTATGGATTATTACTTTTTCTCATTATTTCCAAAAGAAGTCCTCTTCTTCTCAGTGTTTACACGAGCCAAAGAGGTTTATCTCAAAGTGAATGCAGCCTCATCTGAGGACACGATACCAAGGCTGTATTTATTTGTGGTATGCTCTGTTCCAGTGGGTGGAATTCTGAACACAGAGCACAAATTTGAGGATGTTCTCTTTTGAGATCGAAGTGTTTAAAGTTTCACCCTGTCCATCAGGCTGTTCCGGGACTAACTTTGTAAGTATGCCTGAGTTCTGAGTCATTGTACTGCAGTGAAAGCGAAAGTATCTCTGAGCAGCTCTGGCAGTTTATTTGTGGTTCAAAAGGTCAAACTATTTTGCTGAATTGGAAAACACTGCTCACGAGTCTCTGGGCATATTGATGTGCTGTACATTTGATGGGATTAGTTACTTGTGCAAGTTTCTAATACAACCTTTGTTAATAGGATACATTTTCCATAATGGGCTGCTTGCAGTTTCCAAGAGTCATTTACATGATAAATTCAACAACAGATTAGACATTGCTAATCCCATACTGAAAGGAGTATCTGTCTGAATTGTATCAAAGTGCCAGGTGGAAAGCTGAGGCCTTCTAACTGTTTTGGGATGCGAAGCACTAAATCCCAATTGTGTGATATGTGACCACTCAGCAAAGAAGTTTCTTCAAATGTCTCTTGATCTCCTTTCAGAAAAGTTATGGGGACAGAGGGTAAATATGTAAAACTGCTTCACATCAAGGATTTGATGGGCTTGGCTTTGGTAGCTGAAATAAGGTGTTATGTCAAGATGCTTCCAGCATGTCTCAATTAGAGCATATAATAGTGAACACAGTGATTTGGGGACCAAAGACCTCTCATCTGTGCTGTTGAACTTTAATTTTTTCATGACATTTTGCACTGGGAAAGGGGCTTTTGTCAGCACAATGAAAAGAAGTTTTTCCACTACATACAGCTGGATTGTCTGTACCTGACTTCATTGACAGAACATAGCTTAGCTGTCCACTTCTAAAAGCTAATTCCTCCATTAGCCTGCATGTGCTTTTCTGGGGCCAGGCAGGCACAGCACTCATTGCATAATACTAAAGCAGAAAACACATATCCATTGTATGCAGTGTGGCCCAGTTTACACAAATGTTACTAATCTCTGTTGCCACTTTCCTTGCCTAAAAGTGTCTCCGGGCTGTTTTTTACTGCCCAGAAAACTTTCTTACATTATCACTAAAGCAAAGCTATGTAATTTATGTAGACATTACCTTGAGATTTTTCCTAGAGTTAATCCAATTTATAACAAATAATATTGACACAGCAGAAAATGCAAATCCTAAATTGCATTTTTATCACTTATTAGATATTTTAAATAAACAATGTTTTAAACTTAATTTTATTCTCAGAAATATGGAAATATAACTGTTACTAATCAGAATATATTTGGAATATGTTTGTAAGCATGTCATGGTAAACAACAGCATAACTTACAGTACATGCAGCATCTACAAAGAAAATTCAGCTTTTAAGATACTGGGAGCTTTGCCAGACTTCTATACATAATAGAAGTTGTGTAGTTTCACTATCTGGCCAATTCTTTTTCTGTAAAACACATAGAATTTCCTGGAGCTCTGAGAAAATGGTATGTTTAGGGATTTCCTGGTGAAGTTTGCAACATCTTTAATTCTATTAGGAACAACAGCTAAGCAGAACTCACAGCCCTCTGCACAGTTTATGAAGGGTCCTCTGCCACTCATTTCAAGGAGATTCAGTTCAATTGCTTTGCTATTGGTGTCTGATCCATTCAAAGTGCCTCTGTCTGCTCCAGGAGTCTCCTTAGACCCCAGCCACCATCCCAGTACATATAAGGCTGTGTCATATCAGTCAACCCTTTGTGGCAGCTTCAGATTTCTGAGGGCGTCTCAAATGAAACTGAATGCCTAAGCAGGTAATTTGAGCACACTGGGTCCCTTACAGTAAATGTGGCCATGCTTGTCAGAAAGAGATGCTGCTGGTAGCTGAGCCCTTTACAACATGCACCTGTGTTTTGTATTCCTCATTTGCAACTCAGCTGGACTGAGAAGATCTGACTGTAAGGCCACTGCTGAGACCAGGAAAATTTGATTTTAATCTAAGTGAAAAAGGTTATGCTTTTTTTTTTGTTGTTTTCTTTGATGAAGTTCCAATGCTTTGATGTTCATTTTCCATTCACTATGAACTGTGGCTACAGTTGCAGGGACCATCATATAGATGGGATTCTTCTCTATATATTTTAAACATCAAAACATTTCACCTCAGCTCAGTTCCACATCAAACTTTTCCTTCTCAATTGCTGCTGTGACATCTGTGATTTGTGGTTTCTTCTGTTTATGCCCCGGTTCTGCACATGCTTTTCTTCCCCTCTTTCCACTGTGACACAACACGTTGTAAATGGATGCCACACGGTCACATAACTCCACCACAAACTTGGTGAGCCACCTAAGGAGTGGCAGTGGTGCATCACAGTACCTATTTTCAGCACAGAAACTGTGCTTTCCTCTTTTCCAAGAGGAAAAACAGAATACAAGCCAAGTACACTATGATACAAATGAAGCTAGATCTGTTAGAGTTCAAGTTTACAGAAATAAGGGTTTAACATTCTCCCTTGATAAAATCCAAGCACTTTACTCTTTTTCTTTTAAAGCAGCCTGTCAGAAATGCTTCCCTGTAAAAACATGCCTTTTATTTTTATCTGCTAATTCTTAACAAATCTTTATTGTTTTAGTTAATGAATACATTAACGTGTGATTCTTAATGGAGCTTAATGAGTCTATGCCAATGGTAATTAATATATGATGATACAATAGCTTAATCCTCTGATCATTGTCACCCCACAAAAGCAGCAAATAACTACATCAGCATTTTAACAAAGAAAAAAAATATGGGGTTTGTTTTGGTTTGGTTTTTAACTGTTAAGGAGAACACTAAAATACTAGAGCTTTTCCTGTAACAGAATATCTTCTACATCAGCCTACATACAAGGTAATTTACTTATCTCCAGAAAGCCTTTTAGGCCCTTATTGTATTTCTGCAGTGTTAAAATTATAGGGTCAACATCTGGTAAGAAATTTACATGTTAGCAGGGAGTCTCAGAAGAACTCTCATTCATACACATAATTTTAAAACACATTTTCCAATGAAACATATGAAGGTAGCTCTCATAGTTATAGAAGATAGATCTCAAAAATCCAACACGTAATTTGGGTTGATTTAAGGAAACCGCAGCACTTTATCAGAGTAAAACTGCTCTTCAAACTGAAATGTCAAGAGGAAAAAAATTACACTTCTAAAGAAAAAAAAAAGAAAGCTGTTTTGTTACCAGTGATGTGAAGACACAGAGTTGGAGCCTAACAAACAGCTTCAAGCTCAGTGCAAATCTGAAATTAAATTTAACACCCAGGGAGGAAAGCACTCTTGCCAATTCTGCAAACAGGTAGTTTCTTCCATGTGCTGGAGGCCAAAAATACCTCAAGAACAAATGCCAGCGGTCTCTGCCAGGTGCTAGGATCATTTGAGAAGCCTAGAGATGCTGTCTCCAGAACAATGGAAGATAGTCTTACAACCTACTTTTGAAGGAGAGGACAACCAGAATAAGTAATGCAATCCTACCCATTGAGTATGACCCATCTGTGACCCCTGTAGAAAATCCAGCAGGAAGGAAGACAAACTAAAATCTGTAATTATTCTTCTAGAAAATAGCAGTCATGTCTATTTCAAAGACACAAAGCCTTTTCTAGCATACAGGGGAACAGGACTAAACCTTGAGAAGAAATATCAGGCTCAGCAAACATATTAGGGACTGGAATGGTCATTCAATAGCCCACATCTTCACTAATATGCTCACAGGTGTTACTCTAATGTACAGATGTTTTGAAGCCAAAGTTACTTGCTGTAGTAATGATCATTTGAGAAAACTTCTTAGAGCACTTGGCAAACATTACTGCATTTATTCACTCAGTATCTTCATGTGAGGAATGTGTATTTTGTTACTTTTGAGACTGATCATAAACATACCTATGCATACATTCTCTTCACTAAACTTTATGCATACGCAAACACATTTTGAGCCAGAAACCTTGTAGAATGAACACACCAACTTTGTATTTCTTGTTATCATCTGCTTCTAACAGATTCAAAGCCAGTATAAAAAGAGGCGTGACTTATCTGCCTTGTGTCTGATTGGACATAGTTTGCAGATTATAATCTGATCCACCGTGCATGTTCTGAATGGGATTTCCTTCAGTTTCTTCTAGCTTTCAGGCTGACATATAGGTTGGTGATAGATGAAGAGAAGATCTGTTCCAGCCTCATTCCCATGGCTAGCACTTTATCCTCCCCCATGGGAAGATCTGGCTGGCTATATCTCTGTGTCCTTAAGTACAATTTACAAAGCCGTGTATCTTTAAAGCAAGGAGGAAAAAATACCACAGAAAGGTATTGTGCCATCAATTCATGTGTCAATTCATCATTTATGTGTGCCAGCCACTTGAAAGAATCGAATGGCTATGGTGAAGATCATCATAAAGCACATGATTTCCACCTAATAATAAAGCTTATAGTTACCAAATAGAAAGATGTGCATATTTTAAGCATGTTGTAATTAAATATGCATTTCTTTATATTTGATTAGAATAATGTTCTCATTATTGTAGAAGTCCAGAAGAGAGATAATTATGTCCTTACTTATTCTTTGCTATTAGACTCAGATTCTGTTAAGACAGCATTAAGTTTTTCTGTTTCCTCCTAATCTCCTCTATTTTGATGTCTTCTCATTTATTTTTCTCAGGAGAAGAAAAAGATTTTTGTTTTTACTTATCTGGTAATGGATCTGATAGATGTAGTATTAATTCAGTCATCATTTAATTTTTTTCTTTTCATATTCCAAACATTTGAAAGCTGGCATCCAACATGTGAACTGGACTGCTTGCTATGGCTTGCTCATGCGTGAAAATTTCAGTATTTCAGTTTCTAGTACTCTTTCTAATACTGTTTCAAATATCCATGATTGCATAACTGAAACTTTTTTTTTTAATTTTATTTGTTAAACAATGAAGTTTAAAAATCATGTAAATTATTATAAAGCTTAATAGTCATGTACTTCTTAACAAAAGTTTTCTGCTGGAAGAGTCTCAAAGGCTTCATCTAACTGGACTTTGTCTCTAAGTCAAGTATGTGTCTAAGCTATTGCCTGGACTCACTCTGCAGAGAGAAATAGATAGTCTTCCCCTGTACCTGTAAAATGGAAACATGAATGTGTATTCTTACCTCAGATCCAACAAGATGGCAATCCACTACTGACAAAACTCCACTTTATCTACATATATGGATCTTCCATTCAGTGATGCTTATCTAGATAGGACACATCTACATGACCTCCACAGAACACATGACCAGATATTACCTCTTACCTATGCTAAAACTGAAAGACTTTAATGAATTGTATCAAATAGTGTCAGAAGATCATAGCATAGAACTAATTTCAACCGCATCACTTACTTCATGAAGGGCAAACGAACCAGTCAAATACTAAAAGTCCTTTGTCTTAAGTAGACATACCTAAGTATTTTGCTGAGTTAGAATAATTAATTCCATAATAAAATTGAAATGACATGACAATTTTTACTTATTTCAACGTGTTTCATTCGTATTCTGAGCAAAATATATGCTCAGATCTGAATTTAAAACACAGATAGGATGCTGTGAATTTTCCTGAATTTTGAGCCCTTTCTTATATAGAAGATGAGTAATGAAAGCTTTAATCTTCAGTATTCAAGGTACAGGTTCTGTATCTCATGCATAAGCTACTTTCACCACCAACACAGCAGGCTGACCAGAGATGTTATGGATGCTCCACCCCTGGCAGTGTTCAAGGCCAGGTTAGATGGGGCTTTGAGCAACCTGGTCTAATGGAAGGTGTCCTGTGGCAGGGGTGCTGGAACCAGATGATCTTTAAGGTACCTTCCAATACAAATCATTCTATGATTCTATAAAAAAATCCTCAAGGGCATCTTGTTTCCCCCCTTCCTATCAGTTACAAAGTCCATGTACTTTCCTAATGGTCCATGACCTGAGAGTCACTAACCGATTAGGTCTTTGCCACTGTCTCCTCACTTATCCAACACCTGTGTGTCTCTGTGTGTTTTGCTTATCATTTTCCCTGTTACTTATGACCCCCTTTGAACTGAAAAGTTTTTTCATGTGATAACTCCAATGAAGCAGAAGCTCTTATATTTCACACGCCCTTACGCTCATGGTATGAGTGTGGCTTGAACCCACTGGGAAGATCCAAGACAGGTGTTTTGGTTATCTCAGTCTGTGGGTTTTACCTTCTTCTGATTCTCCTCTCCATCCCTACTGGGAGGGAAAGTGAGCGAGAAGCTGTGTGGTACTTAGTTGACAGCTGGGTTTGAACCACGAGGACAGAAAACGCAAGATGCATGCCTGCATCTAGGCTGTGTGCAGCTCCCTGGGTCAGGTACCTCTGGGTTTAGTTGTTGACTAAGCACTGCTCCACACTGATAGCCCATGTCTGCAGTAGACCAGTCCACTCTGACCAAGTTTGATTTTAGTGTCTTTCTTGCACTGGCTTCTAAGAAGTTCCTGCCAAATTTTAATTTTTGAAGGAACCTGAGGACAAAATGTGCAGTACAAGCAGCTGACAATAGAACTGTTTCACAAATGATGTCATGAAAATGCCCTCTGATGCTCAAAGCAGAACTTCATCGATTCTTGTTTTGGTGATGTACAGGCTCCTATATCTAGCTGTTGTTAATTTGCCCACTGCTAACTAACCTGAAACACTTCAAATGTTTACTTTTCCTACTGTAGTTTGAGTATGGTACCCTGAAACTAAGCATTTCATACTCTATAAAAGAACAGTGTTTAAACCGGTTTTAAGCTGAAGCCAGGTTCTCATCTTGCCTTTACACTAAGATAAAAACTACAGTCACTGTTGGCTTTGCTACCAATTATTCCACTTTCCCTGTAGTAGAAGCTGAAAGAGATTGCTTTCTAACCAGTCCAGATTTAGGAATGCCAAGTAAATATTTTCCCTGCTTTTATTTATTAATTGCATTTCCTGATAGCAATTCCACACCCTAAACATGTGATACACATCTGTATGTGTATATTGCATTTCCCAGGTTATTAAAATCCCTCAGGTTTGCTTTTTTAATACCACAACCTAATGCACGCTGTCTGAGCAAGGCTTGTTTTTCTACCAATTATATTGCTGAGACATACTCCAACAAAATGCTGAAGTGCCCCTCTTAGACATCTTGCACTGCTAATGTCTGGCTGTTGGAACTTTTCTATGACTTGAGGACAGGTGGCAGCAAGTGCAGAGCTCAGATTGTCAAGTGTGACAGAGAGAGGAGTTTTCTCCATTCATTCACAGTTGTTAGTAGAAGTTTGTGATGGAATGTGAACGCAGAATGTGAGGATTACATCCTAATAAAACCTACCAGGCAAGAGGCAAGACTCCTTCTGGCTTCTAGGAAGGTAGCCTGGATGTGCACCAGCATAGCAAAGAAAGTGGAGAACTTTTTTTTTCAGTAGTTCTGCTTGCAAATCATTATTCTGCGCTACAGTTCATCTTCGTTCCCTGTTTTCAAGGGCAGAATCATTGTTTCTTAAAGGCTCATCTGCTCCTGCTGCTAATTTCCCTACTTGAAGTCAATTTGCAAAATTGCAGTTGGTTTCGGTGGAAATAATTATCATGTCAAAAATACAGTATTATGACTTCAGTTATACACATAAGTATCTGAAGTAGATGAACCCTCACAAATGAAAGATAGCCTTCTAATGCAAGCAGCCTAGAAAATATAAAGCAGGGAAAGAAGGAAGGAAGATAGGCAAGCAGAAGTGTTTTAAAATAAACAGATTTTCGAAGTTCAGCATGTAGCTGCCATTTATTCTTTCATGCCTGACATTTTTGTTTCCAAGGAATAAACACACTTTTATGATGCAGACGAGCCTTATGCCTTTCATTTCCACCCAATATTAAAACAACAGCAAGGAAATGAAAGATAAATGGTAATAATGATCATAGAACTGTTAGGTGATTGTAACTTTCTGATACTCTCAGGTATTTATGTTTTCATTCAATTTCCAAAGAATGAATCCAAGGCCAAAATGTATTATTCTGGCACAGGTTAAGTACCATCTCTGTGTAGATGCTACTCACCTGAGAAAGGTGTGTAAGCAGGATTACACTGTTTCTCACGGTAGATCATTGGAAATTGCCACTCTGCTAATACTGTATTCCTGCTGATATCTCACAAAAATCTCTGAGAATTTTACAGTACATGTACATGTACATGTACAGTACATGTAACTAACCCTCACATGTTATTAAGCCTCTGATAGCCTAATAAGCATTAGGGATGGCATGCTTTAGCAATGAACTATCCCATTATTTATACAAGAATCTATTGATTCAGTGTACAGAATGGTAATGACATTGAAATGTAAATCTCTATGCTGTGCTGACTATTTAATATTGTGTATTGATTATACTCTAAAAGATACAATTCAGCTTCAAATTTTTCTAGAATGCCTATAATATGTTGCAACAACTTCATATCACTTTCTGGTACTTACAACTGACACTTGCTTCTCTAAATAAACATTAAAACAACAATCAATTTTTTAAATCATTATCTACACTATCTCATTGTTCTCCTATTTTCATGCAAGCTATCAATTTAATGTGCCATTGCAATTCATGTGTTGCCTGAAGGATCAGTGGCCCTCCCCAGTATGCTTGCTTTCTGCTCTCAACTGCTACTTGAAATGTTATCAAGGTGGGACACGGAGAAAGAGTGAAAGAGCCTAGGCTTCTCTCATAGTCTGCTGCTGTATCACTCAGTGTGATCTACTAGCATCAGGTGTCAAGGAGTAGACTTTGCACTGCTGTCCAAGAGAAAGATGTCACTGACAATAGTAGTAACTGATAAACCAAGTGACTCAGGGAAAAACTGTAATTGAAGGAATGAAGAAGATGTGATCATCTGTGATTTTTAACATGGTCTTAGATGAATCATTTCAAGTTTCCAGGTGAAACCTTGGTTCTGTTAATATAAGTATTTTTAGCACCCTGTATAGCTCTTCTCTCCTCTGCAATATAGGAAATACTAACATTTCTCTGCATGGATTATGTTTAGTTTGTGGGGCTTTTCAAAAAGAAATTATCAACCAAAGCACTTCATTGTAGCACTCACCTGGAGCCAACAGTGCTCTCACAGTACATACAGCGGTAATATATGCAATAAATAATGAGGTCCTAGAAGGAAATCATAGTCCAACTAAATGGTCTTAGCACTGAGGTTATCTCCAAGGGCTTCTTGAGGTCATTTGACTGCAGATGTAGGCTTGGATTCTAGTGACAGTGTTTTTCCGTATGATCTAGAGGGTCATTGGGTGAACTTAGTCTAGTCCCAGCACCACATCTCTCTGTTTTTCCAAAAATCCACTATCTCAACATTTAGCATGAACCTGTTTTTGTCACCTCTTATGCTGTGTCTTGTCAATATCATCCAAAAATGGTCTCAACTTCTCCTCTTGCTCTCTTGACTGATCTGCAGTGCTCGCCCACTCTAAAGAAAAATTGTAGACTAAAGGAACAGCTGGAACTCAATCTTTCTTGTCTTTAATATTTCAGGTAGATTTATTATCTTCCAACTCATTAATTTGTCACTTTAAAAAGTACCTGAAAAGTTAATTCATTAATAGGAGCAGCTTCTTCATTTATTAGCTAAGCAGCAATTGTAATTCAGGTAGCAATAAGGGATTGATGAAGAAAGAGTAAATGCCTGAATGGTACAGTAAATGTTATTGAACTCATTTCATCGATGAGTTTGAAGATAATTAATCTTGCCCTGTTAATAGCTGGAGATGGACTATCAAGCCTTGTGTTCTTCGGACATTTCAACATTAGACCATTTATACCTTGTCAATGTGGAAGGGCAATGCAAAGTTAGAATAAAAAAAAGTTTGTGAGGAAAATTAAAATTAATTGAGGATATTCAGACTGTTGGTGGAAAAAAAAGAAAAAAAATCTACTTTTCTCCTTTCTATCTCTCTTTTTAAGCAAATAAAAAAAATATATTTTGGTGGGAGGAAGAATCGCCCTGCACTCTCTAGTCTTTACTTAGGAAAAGCTCATGGAAAAAGCCAAAATTTTAATTGTGTTTTGCACTTGAAACATGCTACAAAATTCAAGTGCATGCTGAACTGCACTGTGATTGGAGGTGGTGGAAGGGGGTGGGAGCATTTGAAACAATGCTGTAAGTTCAAAGACTCCTGCCATCCTCCCCTCTCCTCTCCTGAAGTCTTGGACTTAGAGCTCCCTTTTCCTAAGTCCTTAGTATCTGCAGTCCACAGCTGACTTTTCGGAGCAACTCAGCTGATATGCAGTGCTCCTCTGAAGAGCGTTTCTCAGGTCACCATGGTTGTATGGACTGTCCTGGGTCAAGTTGGTGACCAAATTAGACTCTGTTTTTCCACCACTGCTCCCACCTCACCACTTACCCATGCCTTTAGCCCATGGAGCCTACAGCATCTGCTCTTCTCCTCACACAGGCTGAAAAAACCTCAGACCTTCATAGTCCAAGCAAAACTTTGACTTTCACAAAGGCCTTCTTGTGGTCTGCTTTAATGTATGTATTTCTTTCTCTTGACAATTTTATGCTTCTATCCTTGCCACCACTGAAGTGGCAGCACATTCTGTGTCTGGAGGTAATTAACCTCTGTCTTCTTCAGTTCTTCACCCACAAAATAGCAACAGTGTACTCTTCCAAAAAAGGTTTGTCCTGGCAACTGTACTACTAATAAAATGGTCTTTATATGACACCAAACACACTCTGGAATGGTGAGATTTGATGAGATGACAAATGAAGCTTCTTCTCCAGTCCTCTGCAATTTTTTTACCACAGCTGGGGACTAAACTTCGCCTTCTGAAATAATTCCAAATTTCTTTTTATTCCACAAGCATATTATACTAAGCATGTCACTAAAAATCATTCTGAATCACTTTTAATGCTTGTTAATTGTCAGAAGTGTCATCATAAGTTAAAGGCAATGGCAAGAAGACACTGTGTGCCACAAGAGTTAAACTCCAGCTAGACCAACATAAAGGCATTCCTCAGCTTTCAGACTGCAGCCTACATACTTTCAAGACAAATATTGCAGCTGTTTAAGCACCTGAACACATTTCCTGATGCAAATCTGTGTGCATCTGCATGTACACACACACTCATGAACACTGCTTTTCCAAGGAGGGAGTGTAAAGGAACGAGAATTTTCCTTGTAGTGTTGTGAAGCTTTACAGTTTCTTCCTAGTATTGTCAGCTCTCGCTGTTTTTTCAGTGGGTTGGTTTTCCTGCTGAGCTCAGAGGTGTGCATGAGAATCTCAGGTTTGATTAAAAAAGAAAAAAAAAAAAATGTATGCTGTGTTTTTTGGTGGATGCAGACAAATGCTGAAAATGTGTCTTACATGTTTAACAGAGAGAAGCCTATCAAAAGAGCTTATATGTATTCATGTGTGTTTTTTTCAACTTTCTTGGTTCTAAGCATGCCACAAGTCTTAGGATTGCAGTGTATTGTGTTTGGGAAAACAAAGGTAAGCAATGCTAATGTACTTTGTAATGGCATTTCTTCAGCCTGCCTTGTCGTGCTAACATTTGTACAGAAAACTTGTTCTAGAGAACCCACAAGTCAGTCAGTGTAGATACAGGCAGGCTGTTTCATTGTATGACCACTGTGCAGAAATAATTTCTTTCTTGATAACTTTTTCAGTTGAGAAACATGAAAACCTCCCTGTGGCTGGCTATAAGCGGATCTTGAACAAACGCTCTCTTATACCAGAAGGGTTACTCTCCTGGCACGCCACACAGAGGAGAGACAGTCCTTTTCATGTCACTAAAAAAAAACCCTTTTGCAAGTACAGTTTCATTATTATCCCCAACAAACACAAACCAGGAGCTCTTCAGATGTTTTTGAAGTTGTCACCAAATTCAGGGTGAAATCACAAAAAAAGTGACTTTGCTGGACTGCTGACTTTATGTCACTGTATGCACAAGAAACCCACATGCCTCTTTCCTGCATGAATCCTGTGTTCCCAACTGTTGTTCACCTAGCCTTCCACTGCTGCTCCCGTGAGTTCACCTGATGGTGAGGTGGAGAAACGGCTTTTACTATCGCATCATAAAAATGAGAACAATATATTTCATTCATTCACTCACACAGAGCCTGAAGATAAAGTTGCTTGAGGGCTGAGCTCATTTCCCTCCTTGAGCTGCTAGTTAAATGAGGTGATGAAGAGAGAAGCCATGTTCTGTGCCTGAGCCTCTCTAACCAACTGGGAAGATGTTTTGCACTTACTGTTTTCCTTGATGCTCTAGGGAGGGTTGTGCTGCAAGACAAGACTTCATCTGTATGCTTCTACTGTCTTTTGCTCCTTCAGCAACAGCCTTAACATAATGTATAATGCTTCTTACATCCTGGTGTCCTCCTTCCTGCCCCTTTGTTCCAAGGATTTCTACATGGCCATCCTATATGTGGCAAAGTGGGGCTTAAATAAAAATTAAATACACTGTTCATATGTGGCAAGCTCCTTAAAGTTACCTCTGCCTGTGGTAGTGGTAATCCTGCACATGTATAATTGTTATATTTATAAAAAAACTATTATTAAAGAATATAGAAAAGTATATTTAACAGTATATATAAAGTATCTATATATGTATTTTAAATGATTCCATTTACTCAGAGAACTGTCAGCTTTCAGGCAAGCAGTGGTTCAAGGGTTTCTTACCAATAAATTGGCAACAGACATTTCTGGGTGTTCAAGGTGCCAAGATGGTCAGTGGAGATGAGCTGATACTTGCACTTTGACGTCTAAACCACTTATACAATAACAGTAGTACACTTCCAGGTTTCCATGTCCACCATATGCCCTGATATTACCCAGATATCTCATTTAGTTTCTAAGATGTGTCTAAATAATTCTTCTCAATTCCTATGATATCACCTCTGCTTTCCTTATCCTCTTATTCAGGTTACCAAAGAGCCTAATTCAGGTTACCAAAGAGCCTAATTCAGCCTGACTTTTAGCTGTTCCATGCTCTTCCTTATACTTCACCTTTCAGCATTATTTCCTAATGCATTATTTATCCTTTTTCTTTATAGGCTGCCTGCTTATATCTCATATCCTTTGAAGTTATTCATCAGATGAGGCTAGAATCCTTACCTACAAATATATTTTTTCACCTGGGATTTGATTTCCAAATAATCAGTCCCATGCTGTAAAATCAAGACCCTGGGAGGAGTGATGTATGTAATACTGTATACAGCTGTTATAGATATATAGGTGTTATATGTAGATGTTAGCTATACAAGGACTCTTTGATAAACATTATGAGCCTGCCATTTCCATCTTGATATGACCCAAGAAAAGTTTTGTAAGCTTTCTTATTGACACAGGGAAGCAGATGTCAGTAATTACTAATAAAACAACAAACAATCTAAATATAAAGCCCAGTCGCTGTGAACTGAAAGATACAGGAATTGATGGAATTATAAATGAATGCCCCAATGTAAAAGTTTCCTTATGGTTCCCCGATAAGTAGCAACTAACTCATGCTGTTGGTTGGTGCTGCTAATACCATCATCCTAGGTTTTTATCTCCTGTATGGCCGGCTGTGGAAACTCCCTGACAAAGCACTTTGGAGTTTTGCTGGACAAGGCAGTGGAGTATGGTCCTATATAGAGGCTAATGACAGCTGAGCAATGGACCGAGATAGACCAGAGCCTATTAAATTATTAGAAATGTCTATAATTCCACCATCCTGCAAAGTCACTGATGTGAGACAATACCACTTGCTGGCTTCCACACATTCAGGAATTGGCAAAGAGGTAACTGATTTGGAGAAGAGAGATATTATTAACTGCGTACATTCTCCGTATAATCCCCCTGTCTGTCCAGTGGAAAAAACAAGTGGGCAGCAGCAACTTGAATCTAGGAGGCATCTTCGACTGTCCAATGCCATCTGATGATGCTAACGTTTCCTGTTTCTGTTCTGCCCTTGCACAAGACCCATACAGCACCTGACTGGCACCTGACCAAGACTCTCATTTACATATCAAGAATACACCAAAGCGAGAAAGCAGCTGACCCCCACACCATCTGTGACAGCAGCAACAGTAACTTGACTACAGTCCCATCTCCACTTCTCTCAAAGTATAAATTGGGCATTTGAACTCCTCCACAGCAGAGGATGAGAATACAATCCTACTTGTCAGACAAGTCAATGGGCTTTCTCTGATCTCCTCCCCAAAGCAGGGATGCCTCTTTGGTAAGATTTGTGCCTCCAACTACATTGGATGATACCCGGGTGGAACTAAGCTTAATGAATTACCAGTTGGTTTATTTCTAAATGAGATCAAATAATTGTTGGCTAGCGTTGGATTTTAGCACTAATACAGTAAGTGAATTTATCAACAGCAATTCCGAATCTGTATTCCTGTTGCTTCAATAAACCACATCATTCATGAATCTGTAATTGTGAAAGTTGTGATTGAACATGACCAGACATATAATGGCAAACTGATTATAATTAGAAATTAAGCCTAGCCCTTCTGATCCATTAGCTATATGTAAGCAGATATTATTGTCTTATTTATACATACCACCCTGCAAACCATCTGGCTTTTAATGCAATTTCCTCAAAGGCAAGTCCAATTTTTGATGGCTGCAATGCTCCAGCCCAGTTAGCGTGAAAAAACTTGGTCATTTTATTAATTTGTTTAATATTGCAATCTGATAATATCTATCCTTTCTTCAATTTCCTCTGTTTTAAAAGTTTTTTTCCTCTTCTGTAGGGCTGTCTTACATGATTATGTGCTTGTCCATGAGTTAGAAAGTAGATACTGTGCTTTTGCTACAGGAGCAGAAGTTCTATTGATTAACCCTGACAAGTGTTTTGCAGGGTTTTCTCTAACCCCATCTTTTCAGAGGAATATAGTTGAGTAAAAAGAATTAGTTCGAGAGGAGATTACAAGAAAAAGGTTACAGACTAAAAGAGGGAGGAAACCATTAATACTTTTCTCACTGAACAGATGGACATGTAGGAGTTAAAACACTTGTCTTTCCATTTTCTCACAGATGCCGTAACAAAACGCACTATGAATTAAAGAGTAAAGGGAAGAAAGTAGCTGGTATTTAATCCATTATCACCAAATCATCTTTTAAAAGAAAATAAAATATCTTTTCTGGTGGAAATATTCTGGAAAAAAAAAAAAAGATAGTGAAATACTGTCAGCTATTCTGTCCTTGATCATTAGCCATAAACACACGCAAAGCAGGGAGATAAAGATGTAATGAATTACTTTGTGGTAAACAAAGTTTTAATAATTACTTCTTCAAATTGATTTTTTATAACTGATTTATTCTATAAGATCTTGTAAGATCTTTAAAACTGCCAAATTTTAAACAATGTCTATTACATTTTTCTAAACAAGAGTTGATGCATATGAAATTAATTTGTTTTCTCTACCAGAGTCCTTGGCTTTCACCTATTTCTATGTTAATGCCCTGGACAGTTGTATTATATCCTGAAAGACCATTTCTGCCTACATCTATCGAACTGACAGTAACAATAACTCATTCCCACAGGTTATAGGTGTAATGGATTATTCATTTGTCTTAGGTCTGGAAAACAAGAAGTAAGAAAAAGTTCCTTGACCATGGGACCTGGACTTTAGAAATAAGATGCCTGTGTTACTTACCTAACCTGATGAAAGAGAAAAATAAAGGTGAATCTGTTGATCAGATCTGTAATGGTCTCTGCTTGGACCTATATTCTTTCTGCTGTTTCAAGAATCTTTTTTTTTTTTGGTGCACTTTTGGTAAATTGTGAATTTTCTCCTTGGGGCTCTCCCTAGATTAATGCCTTCATTCAATGAATAGAAACAAAAACATAAATCCACAGGCACTTGCAATTATTTGAATTTCTCAGTTCGGATCTGTAGCAGAGTGAGCTGGTTTGGGACCATGTGCACATGTTGGTGAATGCTAGGGTTTTTTCATTGCACTAAAAAGTGTCTAAGAAGAGATAAAGAAGATCGGTTCTGGACACTTGTTTAAGTAGAGTAGAAAAGATCTTGTCACAATTGTGAGGTGGATTCTTACAGAACAGGTCTTATATCTTTTTTATGTACTTTAATTTAAGCAATTAACATAATTAGACATAAGATAATCAGGTGTCCTTACAAATAGAGACTATAACATCTCTTCCTTACCTCCATCACTTCCAGCCCCCCCTTCCTAACTTTCATCACCTCCAGCTTCAAGCCACAGAGTGTTTAATTACTGTCCTGTAACCAGATTGTCATCTGGTGAATGGATCTGACCCTTAACTCCATTAATACTAACTGAAAACTTGCTTTGCCTTTACAGATGCTTTCCTGAAGAAGCTTCAAGTAATATTCTCCTAATTCCTCCTAGACACTCTGAGCCAAAAGAAACACTTGAGACCTGACTGTGATCTAGTTTACCCTATTTTTACAGTGAGATAACCTCCAGGGATTCAATGAGCTACATGACAGCTGGAACCACTCTTTGATCTTGCAGCTTTTCCCAGGACAGCTGATGTTTCTCTGAAAGCAATGACAAAATCAAGCTGTCTAGTTTATCAGCGATGCCATGAATCAAGGATGTGCTACAGTTAATAAGTCAGGCTTATTATTTGATTTAAACATTTAAGGGTTCTCTTAGCAGAGCTCAACCCATTCTCAAACCTGGGGACAGATCCCAAGGTGGGAAGTGAGGTAGAAAAAATTACTTTGATAATAATTTGCTTACTAACTACAAAGGAATATTGTCTAGCACTATGTCATCAAATACCTATCAGTGTGTGTACATACATAAGTACTTACTCAGACATAGATATCAATTCCTGCAAGTGGCTTGTTATAAGCAGAACCAAGTTCACAGCTTCCCAGGAAGCTGAAACTGAGGGTCTTTTTTAAAATAAAGGCATTCTTATGCCTCCATTGTGTCAGCCTCTACCCACAATCTATTTTCATCAGATCCAGTGTGTTTCTCATGGGTGCCGTGATTAGAATTTTACTCTGTTTTGTCAACAGTAGCCACCCCAAACTAGAGTTGCACTCTAATATGTAAATTCCCTTTGTTCTTGACTGTCTGCTGACCTTCCTGTGTGGAAACATCCCCTCTGGATTGCTGAAGAACGAGGAACTCTAAGATAATGGGTCAGTCTACTCATATCAGTAAGAAATAACAGTTGTGGGTACAGAAACAGGGCTTATTTCCTAACTCTTCATTATACTTGAAGTCCCATGGTTTCCAACTGCACCTCAGCAAACTCATTTCAAGAAGCTCATTGTCTGAAGCCAACTCATGTATCTTGCTACAGCAAAGACATACTTCAAAGACATTTCACTTTGAAGGACATGATGAAAGAAGAGTCAAAGAAAACTGAATCCATCATCAAATACACTTAGAGTTCCTTTTCTAAAAACCTCATCTCTTACGTGTTATAAATTATTTAAGAGAAAGCCTGCTGATTTTGTTCTCACTCCATTTCTTTTCCTCTACTTTAATAGTATTTAATTCATCTCCTTGTTTGTTTGACAGAGATACTGCAAATTCAGCTTGTCTTCCTTAAAATGTGGTAGAAGAACTCTTGCTACATTGCTCCATAGCAGACCCCCACTCTCAAAAGTTGTGTTGCAATGCAAACAGAAACATATTGCTGAATTTGCATCATTGTCACACTGAGGAACAACATCTTCATTGTTGTTCCTTATCACACTGAGGAACAACAATGAAGAATAAGAAAAATGTCTTTTACCTCCATTTTAGTAGGGGGTTGAAAGGAAACCAAACACAAATTTCCCATGAAGAAAATAGCTTTTCACTATTTGTATGTAAGCTCATTCTTCAAATGTGTTAAGTAAAACTTCATATTAAGAAACAGAAGTCATGTTAGATGATACTGGATGGTTTTGAAACAAGAATGTTGTCACTAATTCGAACACATTATTCTCACTAGGGCTGATTGAAAACAAAAGCTATTTCTGATATAACTGTGTCTACACAGTCTATTTGGCAGGTAGCATTCATGCATGATTTCCATGCTACCTCCTGCTTTCTTCATACAGTTCTAACACACAAACAGATCTCTTCGGCTTCCTCACTGGTGCAGCACTCCAGAAAGGGAATTTAAAGATCATATTGTAACTTCTAGAATCACTTCTGTCTGCAAAATGCCCGTGCTTCCTATAAGGCACACTTTAAGACACTGTACCAAAAGGTGAAGGTCCTTTCCAGAGGCCTCCACAACCACTAAAGACTGTGCAATTGGAACTCACAGGTGACTCCACAGGACAGAAAAGCTATTGACTTCCCATAGTTGTTCCTGGACTTGCAAGTCGTGTGTCCATCAGGAGAAATGGATTTCATGTCAGAGTGGGATGAAAATTCTTCCAATGCATTTTGCTCTTGGCTATCAGTCAGATGTGTAATCAGCTGTGAGTAATTGCAAGTCTCTCTTCATCAAAGGCCTGAGGGGACTAGTGAAAAAAAAGCAGCTATTTGCTGAAATGCGAGATGAAATGAGAATCCAGCAGCTCTCTCTGCTGTCATCCCCTGGCATTAATTCATACACTAGTCCTTGCCTTATGAAAAGAGGCAAGCTATTCACTTCAGTAAGCGAAGAAGAGATTCTTTCACACAAAAGGAGTGCATATGTGTTCGTATGAGGAGTGGGGATGAATTTCCCCAGGGACTGCTATGAAGGCCCGAGCGAAAATCACAGTGTCTGTGGAGTGGAAACAACTTTCTGTAGACGGCTGTCAGGGCAGTAAACTAGGAAAATGTTAGCACCTTTTCCCTGCTGTTTGTACATCAGCAGGGGGTGTTTAATTTGCTAGTGGTTAACAATGTTTGCTTCTGATTTAGGGGCTGACCTAGCTGAGCTCAAGTACAGACATCCCAACACACATGTGCACTCTTTGACCCCCACCCTGCTGCATCCTGCTTATTATTGTTCTTTAATTATAAACACAGAATAAAAGCAGCAGCTGCCCTTCGGTGGTGCTTTATCGAAATCATGCTCTCAATGACCTTGTGTGGGTTGAAATTTTCCCTGGAGTTCATATATATCAGAATGAATTGTTTCTTTAAACCTCAACCTTAGAGGCTGGGCCAGAGGAAGGAATTCAGTGATTTTGCTTGCAGTTTTTCTCAGAGGAGCTGTAACATCTATGTGTTTTCAAGTATATACTTATAATCAGGAAGGGGCAGAAGGGAAGGCTGTGGTGAACACAGGGCGTCTTTCTCCACCAGACTGGTATTCGACCTGGATCATTCGTTTGTTCATTTAAAACTTAGAATGTCCTTGCATTCCACAGAGCTTTTAGAAGCCTTCTGGGTACAAAGACATACTGGCTTTTTCAGTTTATTGTACTGTGACATGCCTAAATCCTGCATGCACATGTCTTTCTTGAAAAGATGTTTCTTTTCTTGGAGCCCAGAATTCACAAGCAGTTATCTTATTTCCAGAACAACTGAGCACATGGCAGCTGCTCTTATTTTTGTGATAGAAGTACCATACCATCTTCCTTACTTTTTTCATAGGTACTCAAACTTTATACCTCCTGCCTTCACTAGTTTGTGTCTTGTGACAGGAAGATGGTCTCAGCTAAATAACACTTGACCTTCTGAGAGTATGGTTAACCCTTGGAAAGGGTTAACAAATGATGAACAGATGTTTTAATAGAAGGCATATCAATTATTAAAAATCAACAGCTCAATCAGTTATCTATGACTGTGGTCATTCCTAACACCATCTGCCACTGTGCTGAAACACAGAGCTCATACCCATCCATCACACACTTAAAACAACCATTAATAATTAACTTGTCCTTCATAAACTATTGACAAAGCAACAGTTACAAGTTATCCATTTTTGCTTTTGTTTCTTCAAAAAAGGCATTTTGCTTTGCAGACAAAACACGTTCCACAGTTGTGTCTGATAGGGTGACAAAGGCCTTTTCATAATTGCTACATTCACAGTCATTCTTCGCAAATATTTCAGTTTGCAGCTATCTGAGAGCCTGCTCTGTTGCCACATGACTCCAAGCCTTTGATTCTTGCTTTCGTGGGCATATCACTTATCTTTATAATAAGCCCCCAGGAACACAAACAAAAAAGACTGAGCCTTTTCTTGCTCAGAAGTAGACTTTTCAGCAGCAGTTTCAGAAGCTGATTTTCTCCTATATGTGTAATCAATATCTCTGCAGATGCTGCTGTGACCATGCAGCAAAGCTAGGCTGTGCCCAGGATTGTTGTTTGTGTGGCTCAGTCATTAGCTTGGCAGTCCTTTGACACATGCGAGTGAGCCCTCTCCTGAACTTGGTCTGTGAGCTACCATGGACCATGGAGAGAAGTCAGTCTGCAGCCATTCTGTTTGAAGGAGATGAAATTTTGCTAGCACAGACAAGGGCATTCTGTGCCAGTTATCCTTAAGGCCATGCACTTCCTTAGCACATGGAATTTAGTGTTGTAGTCGTCATCTAAATCCCTAAATGTTTTCCGCATGTGTTCTAGCCGCATAGACCCACAGTTTTTAGTGTGGTAAAAACTGCCTGGACACATCAAAGTATGTGTTTTTTATTGCAGGTCAGCCTGGTTATGAGCCTATGTGATTCCATGTTTGAACCAAACTGTGTCCCTTGGCCAACACTGTGGTCTGTAGGGGGTTGATAAGGTGAGGACAGAGTTCCTGTTTCACAAGGTAAGGGTTTCCATTTAAGCCAATTCTCCACCTACCTTCTTAAACAATTCAGAAAAACTGTCAATTCTGTGCTCTAACTGCAGAAATTTCATCACAATTAGGTGATTCTCATACTAGAAATGTTCTGATCTATGCACAAACTTGGAGGGAGTCCAGGTAGATATTTCTACACTGCAGATGCCTCAGATTGAAAGAGAGGAATCTACCATGCAGTGGCCCCTAAGAAGGTTGTTCTATATTGACATGGGTTGGTTTTAATTAGTCAGTTCAAGTACCAGAACCAACATAACTGAAAGGAAAAAAGTGGAAAGACTTAGATTGTTCAGGCTGGACATTAGGAAAGCTTCCTTCCCATGAGGGTGGAGCAGGTTACCAGAGAGATGGAGACTATGTCTGCTGATGTGGTTTTCAGACATCATTTAGGCAAACCCACAGCTGCCCTGATCTGGTGGTTGCAATATGCCATCTCTGCAGTGATTTCTTGACTGTGAGACTCTATTCCTATTTTCGTTCTCACATGGGTGCCCTTTTCCTTGTTTCCCAGGTCCTTATTTTGCAACGCAATAACCAGCTCATGACCAGTGAGGTAAGTTGAATGACACCAGTGATTCTATAGGTCAGGGGATCTCCCCCTCATTGCCTTACTACAGCAGTAATTTTCCAAGTAACAGTCAGCCAGGCACACAAGATATATTTTGTGCTGTTGCTTTTCCTCTTGTTCTCTTCTGTGTTGGTCAAATTTTGCCTTCAGAGACACTAAATTTGACTTAATGTGAAAAAATAAAAAATGTTTCACACCATCTTTTTTGTTTGCTTCCCCCTTTAGAATAGAACTGGAGTCATCCTTGATACTATCTAAGAGAATGCCAGTGTAATGGATGGGAGTGAGATGTGAGTGAACTGTATGAGATTTCTCTACAGCTAAAGAAAAAGAGGAAAGGGCTAATAGTAAAAGTGGAAGCCTTTCTGACTACATTTTACATTATGGATCTTTTAATTTTTTTATGGTTTGGTTGTTTGGTGTTTTTTTAGTCTTCTTTATGCTACTGTATATGAGACCTAAAAATATTTCTTTAGAGGTTGTTTCCATGGAAGTACCTTGACATAACACCCTGGGCACAGTGCACTATCTAATGGTAAAAGAGAGAACAAAGCTTCTGCTTAAATCTCACCTGGAATCTTTTCTGTTCCTCTCCCTGCGTTTGCAACTCACTACTAACCAGAGCTTTTCTCCTGCACAGAAAAAGAGAATCTGTATAGAGACAGGGAAGAGGGAAGCAGTCAAACATGGCGGTCACACGTTTCAGCCCCCTGTGTGACCGGATGGAAGTGGCTGGCAATGCAACAGATAGACAGAGCCTGGTGGAATTGTTTTAGTTTAATCCCCTCTTGGGTTGGCAGAAAGGTACACATAATAAAACATGTTCTGTTCCTTTCCCTTGGACAGTGTATTTGTAAGAAATCCCTCACTGTGTACTGCCATTACATTGAAATGGATACCAAGTTGTATGGTGGGAAGAAATCAGATAGGAAGAGCTTTCAGATTTAACTTGTATTAGGGTTCATCAAATGAACACTGCTCAGACCCAAGCACACCTGGGTCCAAATTTAGTGATCCCTCAGAAAAGAAAATCTTCTGGTTACTCTGCAATGCAGGCATCCCTAATGAAAATTTTGCTTACTGGAAACAACCCAGCATCAATGTTCTGATATTCAAAAGCCAGAAAGACTTCACTAGTAATGGGGGACAAATTGGTAGGAACTGGGAAAGAATTATGAATGGCCAATAAATATCGTTACCAGCACTAGAGACTATATTAGGTCACAATTTGCTTAGCCTAAGACTACTCTCTTAAAAAAAGGTGGACACACATATATCAGGTTACCCATAGTAATGCATTTAACAAACACAAAGAAAGAATATCTCTTGACAATGCAACAAAAGAGACCTGATCATATGCAAGGAGGTAGAGGGCCTGAAGAATGCAAAGAATGAATAGCAGTATTTCTTCTCTATTGGCTGTCAGCACCTGCTGCCTAATTTAATCAATGTTCTCTAGTATATAGGAGGATAAATTTCAAGCGCAAGCTGCACAAAATGGAATTGCAGTCTGAGTTGTGGAATTAATTTACTCTGTCTTTATGGGGCATATTAGTGCTCTTAAATTGATATGAAATGGTAGGGAGCCTATCATGAGCTCTTTCCACTTTAATCAATGCAAGGTATTTAAGCAAGAAAACATGAAATGGGAATTTTTATCTGCCATTAATACAGGTGCCTTAGTCATTATCTAGAGAGAGTGGAATTACATGTATTTTAATTATGGTTTGAAAGATCAAACCAAGCAGCAGGGTCTTATTCTGAAGCACAGCTGAACACCCACAGCCACCAAAGACAAAGGATAAACCAACCCAGTGCCCAACAGAGACTGCTGAATATGAGATCACACAAGTAGCTCCTTCCCACAGCTAGTAGTCAGGCTCTTAAGAACTTCCCAAACCAGGCACTGACTCAGATGTCTCAGTGTAACTGCTATCCAGACCTCATGCACATGACTTAACCTGTTAGAGCCAGCAAGCGGTTGAGTAGGCACATTTGCTAGATTTCCACTTGCAATTTTGTCTCAAAATTCATAGCCTGCTTCTCTCTGCCTGTCAAGATTGCTGAAGAGCTCAATAGTAGTTCTCACATTTACCCCTACGGAAATAAGCTCAAGCTTCCATCTTGGGTGAGATGCTGTGTAGAGTACGATGTTATCCCTAAGAAGAGACTAGAAGTCAAGCAGGACAACAGAGAAGAAGGGAGTGGCAGATTTAATAAAACAGGATGTAAATTGCCTAGCTCAATGTCCAAGCTACTAATGGCATATCCTCAGTGGCAAATCAGAAATATGTTGGGGACAGGAAAAGTCCTTTCAGCTCTGCTCTTGACACATCAGGCTACATTGTCATTGGCGAGAATCAAAACTGGCTACTAGAATGATAAAGGGTGTGGAGCATTTCTCGCATGAGGAAAGGCTGGGGGAGCTGGACCTGTCCAGCCTAAAGAAGAGAAGACTTGGGGGAATCTGATAAATGTGTATAAGTATCTGTAGGAAGGGCTGTCAGGAGAACTGAGCCAGACAAGTCCTAATTGTTGCCTAAATTTTGCATAGCACCTTTTAATCATGGTGATGAAATGAAAGTGTGCTGTAGTTTATTATTTATATTTTATTTTTTAAGCTTATGGAAAGGAAACAGAATCCAGGTTGAGAGACAAGTTTGTGGTGATAAGGCAGGTCCAACATACAGCCAGCATGTCAGTTCACAGCTCAAGGTCCAGAACAACAGGGTCCATGTACGCATCGCTCCTAGCAGAGATTCACTCAGGCTTTGGACTATAAGCTCATATCGCCCTTCCTCAAGCTCTGTTTAGAGCCTCTTACAGCTCCAGCTCTTCCTGATACCCATGCACACTACAAAAACTCTGCAACCTTGCTAAGTTCTTGTCTTTTCACCACAGACACTACACAATGCTATAGCTCTATCACGGACATTTGATTACTTCAATTAACTTCTTATAGGCACAGTTTGTGGAAGAAAGCTAAATATAAGCTACCTGTAGAGCCTGAAGGTAACAAGTATTCAAAAGGAGTTTGGGATCACATCACAAAGTATATCATGGGCCAAACAGTCTCCTGGAATTCAGTTAAGGAATAAAGGCACATTTGTATAGAAAAATGTGGAGCTAAACTAACTTTCAGACAAATATAACTACAACTCTTTGCCCTCTGGAATGCTCCATCCATTTGATGTGTCCAACTGATGTTTATGACTTTGGGCTGAAGAGCAGTTAACTTCAATTTATTTGCTGTTCCAAGGATATTTGGAGCATGATAAGGTTCAGTTCATTTGATCTCTAAGTGACTGAAATTCTTCACTCATTCTGACATTAACTTACTGCAGCCTAAGGAGATAATTGTTTGTTGCTCCATATTTCCAATTAAGATCCATTTATGACCATTGTATCATATTTTTCATAACTCAGATATTCATAACTCGGATCACTTGCAGAATATGCTCTAAGCAAGTTACAATATTGACTTGAAGAGCTTACATGGTTCATTTACTGTGCATAATGTTTTCTGTCACACGTAAATAACAGATACATTCCTGAAATCAATTTAAATCCAAACATATACAGTGCCTTTTACCTTCTGCCAAATTTCTCACTCACCTTCTAATTATATCCTTCACTGGAACCCCTGTGCGGAAAAGTATGAATAACACCTTTGTTTATTGATGAATACAGAATTGAGGCATATTTCCCTGCAGAAGATTTATGACCCATGAGCCCATTACATTTGGATTGCAGATAGCAGATTAGTTTGGGATTTGTCTCATTCAGAAAGCATTGACAAAGGTGATTCATCACAATAATTTCACTAAAGAAAACATCTTAACAATGTTTCACGCCTCAAGCAGGTGCTCAATTTCCATCCATTAAGAGAGTCATATGAATGGAGACACCACAGTAAAAATTTAAGCATTCTTATTTATTCAGGGTGAGAGAAAAATGTACATGCCAGAGACACTTATTGATTTGTTTACTAGTGGAGCTGGAATTTTTCTGGAATAAAGCCTTTCAAGCTGTTAAAATTTGTTAATTGGTCAGACATCAGACCTTTAAGTCTCTGTGTTGCTCCTTATAGTCCTAAGAGGACTTGATTATGACCTTTAATAGAGAGGAAGGTGGAAATTCAGTAGTCACTGGCCCAAACTGTCAAAAGGGGAGTCTGCACTTGGTGATTATATTTCAGCTCCTAAGTATTGGGCCCAAGATACAGAACTGGAGGAACTCCAGCACAAAAGCATGGAGACGTGCCAGGCAAATAAACACCTCCAAAATTCAAGTCTCTTGTCTAAGTGCCTGCTTAGTAAGGTAGAAAAAACCTCACTTCTGCTCTTCAGAATTGAGCACATCCCAAATCCAAGTGCTTGTTCTGTCTCACCAGTAGTGAACAGCAAGCATGGAATGGAGGCAAATGACCCAAAATGAATGCCTAAGAAAGGTCAGATGACATCTGAAGAGGCTCATAGAAGATATCAGTAGTGATTGATACTGCAAAGGCAGTGTCAGATGTGCATCCGTAACTGTCATCTTACTGCAGTTTATGCTGGTAGTCAGTACTGTGAGAATGTCTCCATGCTGTGACATTTTGTTCATTATCTATCTTTAAGTATCATTACGTCATACCCTAAATTCATAATCTTAATCACAGAAAAAAAATCCTTATTCAAGCAGGTATTCTGTGAAAGGCAACTTGGAACGTAACTGGCAGAACGGAGTGATCGTATAGTCAAAATGGTCCCCGGTACATAAAAAGGAGCTCATTATAAATGAAGACTGCTAGCATACAGCATAATCTGTGACTGCCTCCTCTTTCCAGGTAGCATCTGAAACAGCTATAATCACAGTGGGGAGCAAAGCAGGCAGAGAAGCCCTTGGGAAGTTATTGAACCCACCAGTTCATTGCTAAAAAACACTCCTGGACCCCAAAACCTGCTCACTTTTTCATCACTTAACAGTGCCTGATCTCCCCCCTCACCATGTCAGAGACACTCTCCACAAATACCCCATTTACATTTCACCCAGGTTGCACAAAAAACTTTTGTCTGCAATTCCCTGAGTTCAGGGTGCTTTCAATGACTAGCATCTTATTTTCTGTCCTCTGAAAAGTTGTGTAGACACAGCCCTCCTGAGGATCCTCAAGACTCAGGATTGTGTCCCTGCTGTTTGTAACCAAACTGATCCTCCACAGCTGTTTTCACAGCTCACAGGTCTGCAGAGGTGCATGAATATGTAGGCTGTGCTGCTGTGGATTCCCTTCATTGAGAATGTATTCACTGGAAATGTACTGGGACGTAGGATGCTTTTGTAGCTGAGTTTTAAGGGTTTTGCACATGGAAAGAATAGATTTGCCTTTATGTGAGTCACCTTAAATAGTTTGCTCACAACAGGTTATGATTAAAACAAATGCAAACTGCTCAACACCAAACCTAGCAGAGTTATAAAGTTTTAAAAGGTGCCAGAAAGGAAAAGAAAGCATAGAGCTTTGTTCTTTCTATTACACTCAAGGCTTCGTCTCTTACAGCCTGGCCCAGCAGACAGATCATTCAATATTTACAGACTTTGGGCTAAGATGTTTCTTGAATGTCTTAAGTCATAGGACTAGCAGAACCTTCTGGGGAATCGTCAGTGTGACCTATCAAATCCAAATTGTAGATGGAATAATTAAAGGGGCCAGAGAGAGATCCCAGAGATATCACATTTGTTGTAAGGATCTTGTTAGCTTAGCTGTAACTCTGCATACTTCCAGCATCTCTGTCCAGAAATAACTAAATAAATATCACACTCTGAAGTGGGCATTTAAAAGTGTGTGTGTGTGTTCCTAGTGCAGCTCGTATTCCTGTGCTTGTTCATTGTCCTGCTTGTTTGCCATGCATTTTTTTTAAATTTGTAGCACTGAAGAATGCAGCTCTGAAGAGCCTTATAAATCTTGCTGAAGTGAATAATTTCCCTTGCATAAATTTCACCCTTTGGAAATAAATATGCAAAGTTTTCTGGCAGTATACCTTTTTCAGTATTAAGACAAGATACTACTTGTCATAAAACAAGCATTCTTTGACATGTTGAAAGTCAGCAGCAATATTGCCAACCACACGGAATAACAAAGTTGACTGGAACACAGAACCTTTTGAAAGCCAGGGTTGGTTGTTTATCTTCAGGCAGAAAAGATTATGTTAATAATATATGTTTATATAACTTCATATTAGCAACACAGCACACAAAGAGTTCAACATAGTCTGGATTCATTGTTTTTAAAGGAACTTGCCAAACAAGATGAGTAAATCTTCAAATGCTGAAAGCTCATGTTTGCTTCCAGTACTGACTCAAAAGTTGAAGTTTCATGTGTCACATGTATTTTAGCATTCAGTTTTCTTGGACATATTTAACACCACAGTTTTAGATGTGGAGATCAAGGAGAGTGTCTTTGAATAGCCCTGTGACTAAGTAGAGAAATCTCTGTATTTAGCCACAGAAGGACAGTTTCTCTGCACAACCATTTCTTTTAGCAGTGTCAAAGTTCCATGGGTACATACAGCTATGGACAGGAAAAATATGCAGCTACCAATCTAACCTTTTTTTCTCAAAGGTCTGTTAACATAAATGCCTGTACCCGCTGAATCTAAGCCAGAAATCCCATAGCAAGGCTATGCACTGACATTGGGAGTACAAGTGGTCTCATCTGTTTTAATGAGCCATGTGTAACAGTACACTGGAGTCAGTGACCTTTCAGAGACCTCTGCCTTCAACCAGGTTAGGGATGCTTAACTGGCAGGACAGATCTCTTGTCATTAGACTGTTAAGCTTAATATTGCCAAGGACAGCAAAATTAACAGTGTGTGGGCAGTCTGCAGTGCAGCTTTCAGGACCACAGTTCATGGCACAATACAGCTTTCTGCACAGAGACTTCTCCCTGCCTGGAGCCAAAAGATGGGTCGATATGGAAGCCAGAAATATGACAGAAGGAAATGCAGATTTATCTCAAGTAAGGAAGGCATGTAGATGTGATAAGCAAAGGTGTGATGGCTAGCTTGTCTTCACCAGCTTGGTCATTCCAATCTGTTCACTACAGAGCACATATGGGAGCAGCAAGCCAGGAAAAAGGAGATACAAGGAGGAAAGTGTGTCTGATTCTGGGCACAGGAGAAGCTCTGTGATAGGAGACAATGAGTGAGTGAAGGAATTGGTTCAAGATCCTGCAGCAGTAGAGAGGCAATGGTAATAGAAAATTGCTAGTTTATGCCTATGAGGAGGTGTAATTAGAATGAAAATAAGAGTTGTTAAAAATAAAGGGGTTTTAATTCTTAGACAATGACTATACATGTACCATTTAAGACACCAGGCATAAAAATAGAGAACGTATTATTCTCTAAAATGCTCTGAATAAAAGACACTGGCTGTAATAGCTGTCATCAAAGACCATAAATGCAATTCTTGCATTAAGCTATGGAAAGTTCTGTTTGGGACAGGGTTTTACCAGCCTTTCACAGAGTCGCCAGTGCAGTATAGACATTGAGAGCACAGCTGCCGAAAAATAATTGGAAAACCTGACACATGCAAGACAATCTTGTGCTCATTTTCCAGCTGTTTTTTCCAGTCCTGGAGTGGGCTGGGCTGACATGGAGTGTGGCTGAAATGACCAAGAAGGAATTGGATTGAGCCAGTTAACAGAAGTAAGTGTCATCTCCCTTTGTGCATAGGTGACTGAAAAGATAAGAGAAAACTTACGAGGATGAAGAAGAGACATGAATTTTATGCTGAAGGTTGACTTTTTTTCACCTAAAATATTTCAGACACATTGTTAGAAAAAGAAAGCAGCAATTCAAAAGACAGACAAAAAAAAACATACAGTCATGGACAGATTTAGGTGACAAAGGACCTCCAGACGTCTCTATCAAGCACCCTGCTCCAAGCATGTCCACCTTCATAGCTAGATTGAGTAGCTCAGAGCCAGATAAGGGTTAAAGATTCCTGTTGATGGAGATGTTACCACCTCTATGAGCTACACCCCACTGCTGTGCCACTCTCATGGGGAAGAATTATTTCTTCCTAGCTCATGAGTTTCCTGTGTTGCAGAGATGCCTGTTGCCTTCCCTGAGAGGGGCATTGCTCTGTCTGTGTTGTGCCATTTTTGAAGTGGAAGATGCAGTTAGTTCAACCTGAACTTTCTTTATTCAGCCTCTCTCAGGTTGAATAAAGCCTGCTCCCTCAGCCTTTCCTTGTACATGCTGTGATCCACTCTGGGTATGCAGTTGGCCTTTATTGCTGTGAGGGTGCACTGCTGGCTCACGTTCAACTTGTTTTTCACTGGAACACCCATTCTCTGCACAGCTGCTTCCCAGCCAGTTCCCAGCCTGTCGTAGCTCAATGGCTAGCTCTGTCCCAGGTGCGGACTCTGCATTTTTCCCTGTTGAACTTCACAGAGTTCATGCTGCCAGCTTGCACCCCCAGAATCTAGCCAGGTATGAAGTGCGGGCTTTGCAGCCTTGACAACATCACTGTCTGATCTAAGTTTCTCATTGTGTTTGCATTGATTTCAGGCAAAGCTTCTAGCAAACTGAACCCTATCCATCAGAAAAGGAGCTTAAAGTCACTATTATTCTCTTGATATATAATTTGTAAAGTTGTGTCACTGTTTTTTTCAGAAGGCTGTAAGAAAGGATAGCAGCCTGGAGCCAGGAAATTGCTAACTAAAGTATAATCCAGAAATGCTAGTCTGTGATGAGGAAAATCAGTAGCTCTGCCCAGCCATTAAGAATGACAACACAAAACTTCATGGACAAGTTTGAGCATTTTCAGTAAGACAGGGACCTGAGAATTGTCTTCCAGGAACCAGCATTGGCCAGGAAACACCTCTCTTAGATGGACAGAGAGTAGAAAACCCAGCCTTGAGGATTCCAAGCAGGTGTGACAAAACACAAGAGGTGGATGTCTATATGCCCCATTCAGTACTTTGCCCACACACCCCTTTGTGTGTATGTCCTCCCCCACTCCATCCTTGCTAAATCTGTTTTGCCTATCAGTTGCACTTGTCTGGATAAATCCATAAGCCTCTCCTGTGCATGCTGTAATTGAGACGCTGAAATTCCTTCAGAAAATTTGCTTTTGAACTTTTTTATTTGAGCTAGGAAGAATGTGTACTTTAAGTAGGCCATTGAATTCCTTTACAACCCAACTCCTTTGACAGAGGTTTATTACATTTCTGTATGTGTTTCAATAGGAAAATTCATTATTTTAGAGTAAGCAGGCATGTTTTTATTTTCAAATAGACAGTTTGCTGTTTTCTACCTTGTGGAGCTGAATATTATTATAAATTGAGCTCTTAGACCTTTTGCTGTGCTGACACTTCTCTTACCCCTATATCACTCCATTTTTTTCCTGTCTCAGTTTATTAGGATTATTTTTTCAGTTGGGAATCCCAGTATCTCACAACAAGCCTTTTCATCTTTCTATTTACTGTCCTTTCCTTTATAACCTCTACCTCCTGTGTTTTTACCAGTCCCTTGCTCACTCAACCTTCTCTCAGCTTTTGCCAGGCTTCCCTGTTCTCTTCCTTCACATTCAAATGTTTACAGCTTCTGAATGCCTTAATTAAATCCCTTGCTTGAGCAGCTTATAAGCACGATTCAGTGCTTCCTGCTCTTCAGAGAAAATGTGCAACAAAGCTGGTGGAACCTGTCCATGAATTAACACCTTTTCTCACTTTTACAAACATTATGACCTGAATCTTGTCTGTCTTGTTTACATGCTGCAAAACATCTGTATTGCATTACAGTGAAAAGAAAAATATGGTCAAATGAGCGCAGCTTGGGTTTACAGTCTTTTTCCTTCAAAATGTTATGCTGTGAGCTGCCAAACAGCAGAGTATCAAAGAACAGTTCCTAGAAGTCAAATATTGGAACTTTTAATTGTGTTCCACACATAAATCTAGTCAGTTAGTTTCTCAGATAGTTTATTACTGAAGGACATATATCATTTCAGCCAGCTTCTGGCTTTGGACAAAGAAGTTCAGGACTTCAGCAGACTTAGTGCTTTTCTGTCCCTCTGTTAAGCAACCTACCCTCTGATCATTGAAAATAAAAGGTGAAATCAGCTGGAAGACATGAAAACTTCAGCTAAAAAAGAAAAGGGAGTATTTCTTCCTTCACTCGGAAAAATTTCATTTAGAAATTTGGCTGAAATAGTGTTTAATTTTAAGAATTAATAGCCACTCAAAAAGAGATTTTTTTGCTCAAATACAACATTCTGTACCAGCTTGTGTATTATGACATCTAGCTTAAAAGATACATGTGTGTGTATGTAAGGAAACACCTGACTTTTCAATCCGATTCCTGAATGAACTATTTTCATTGCTCTGGGGAAGGGTGAACACTTCTGATGAATATAATACTATCCTGGTCTCACATTTTGTAAAATTATGAAGCTTTTTACATCAAATTGTCTCCTTCAAGAAAAATCAAACGTGTATCTCTTTGTATTTGTTCCAGCTCATTTAACTGAGATCAGCTTTCTAACCATGATGACAAATTCAGGAAAAATAATGATTCAACCTGTCAACAACTTTCATAGACTTTTGGTCATAGAACCGTTCAATACAGACAAAGCTAAGCTCATCCATGTCTTAGCTATAAAGAAATTAAAGGGTGTTTGAAAGAGCTGTCTGTTATATTCAAACATTCATTTAAAGCTTAACTAAGAACAACTGCAGTGCTGTACACATTTCTGGCTCAGCTCCTAACTAGTAGTATTCAAATATTGTTGTTTTAAATAATTAAATTATATTTACTTACCAGGAAGTACAACAGCTTTCCTCTTTAATCTAAATTAAATAATATTTTATACTCTCATTTGAAAGTGTTCCCTATAAGTCTTTAATTACTGCCACATACTTGGCTGGTATAGCAGAAATTCTCCAAGAGCAGTCTCTTGAATGTCTGCATTACATTACATTATCTATGAATTTTCCTTAAAATTTCCCATTGCTTCTTTGCTTTAGACTCATATTAGGCAGCCCAGAAACAGAACATCCTCACTGCTATTGACAGTCTGCTCAGACCTGGCAGGGAACTTGAGGTAATACCTTGCTTATACAACAAAGAAGAACCTTATGCTTTTCATTTTTGGCTATTGACAAAAATTTTTTTTACATTTGCCATCAAAATCAACTGTACTAATTGTTGTCCAATTTGTAGAAAGGTATTTTGCTAAAGGGAAAAACAGTTCTTTCTTTTGAGTTTCTTGCCGATGTCAGGTCACTCAGTAAGGGCCCAAGTGAGCAAAGACATATGCATAAGTTCAATTTTATGCACTGTGAAGGTTTCACTCAAGCAAAAGCCCACAACTTCATAAAAGTAAGACATATAGATAGATCTATTCAGGGCCGAGGACTAGCTTACAATGAACTTTTGAAAGACTTGTGTCACTGGTCTGATGTATTTAAACAAGAAGTAGGAACTGCTGGTGACAGACTGCCCTGTGCAGCAACATGCCTCCCTTGACACGAATTTCTGTCCTTCCAGTCGAGAACCACTAAAAGCCAATAGGATGATTTCCAGTGCCAGAACAGCCCAAGCATGGACACAAGCCTATTAACACAGGTGGACAGCTAAAATCACTTTTGAGCTCAAGAGTTTCAAGTTTATCAGAAACAAATTGTAGGAGTGAAGACAAGCTGTGCAAGACTCAGACTCCATGTTTGAAGGGTAACATGTCAAGCTACGCGAATTACCATGGGAGGTGCAGGTAATGGGGCACAGAGGCTTTGATAGATGCAAATATCTGCCAACATCATATAATTTCTGCAGGGAACTACTTTGCTATAAAGTCCCCTGTAGAGTTTGCATATCCTATAAAACTCAAGAATTGTCACACAAACATTTCGTTTGACATTAGAGTAACTGCATACAGTCTCACTACTCAAATAAATTTCTGATCTTTTGCTGGATCTTGCTAACGTCCTTACTACAGGAATAACTTGCAGTTGTAAATTAGCAAGTTAATTTTCATGTCTTAAGAACCATTTCCACTGATGAAGCATCAGTTTGTGATATTTTAATTCTAATGATGCACTTTTATTCTAGCATGGCTAGGAATTACCATGCATCATCTGAGCCACTGCAAAAATGTTCACGTGCACACACAGCTCCCACCACGTGAGGCAATGTAATCCCTTTTAATTGCCAAGAAAGCTGAGTTTAGCATAACATACATATAGCTTTACTATACATTTGCACACATAAGCTGAAGCATAGTAACTGCTTAAACAGCTGTACCTGGATCAGATATCTGAAAAAATTACTTCCTGGCACCACTGAGGATCAATTTGGGATGCTCATCTTGTAAGTTATCGCTGCTAAGATGCTCACTATTTTAACCCTTCTTTTATTTTGAGGTGGTGTGAAGGCATAACCTGCTGCATCTCTTACCGTACACAAGTCCAGTGAGACCAAATAATTGGCTGGGTTATAGACATGGTGACAGAAAAGTAACCTGATTTTGTGGAGATGATGTGTGGTGCTTCTGTGAGCTCCTGTGAAATCTGCAGTTTTTAAAGAAAAGCACCCTTAGTTTCTGTGTTCTTTTTTTCCTTTCAATCAATTTCAGAAAGTCATCCAGCAGAAGCATGAACACGCTCCAAATAGCACAGTTTCTCTAAGCAATGGTCCTGCTAAAATATGCATAGATAGCAAAATAATTCAGGAAGATACCTCACTCATTTAGCATAGGAAGAACTGTATACGTCAAGATCTGGTTTGGCACAAACGGGTCCTCAGTTTCCGCCCTCAGGCAGGGAAGCTATCCAAACCTCAGGGTAGTAAAAGTAGTCATCTAGCCATATTATGGTGCTTATCATCATCAACTGCTAGCATTTTAGCTAACTCCCCTTGTCAGATAAAGGCTTACCATTTGGTCTGGGATATACTGCACTATGAGCCTTGATTTACCGAAAAAAAAAAAATAGTGGTTCTTGTATGGCGGGATCACAGATCCCTTCCTGGTAGTGGTCTACCCAGTGGTGGTTAAAAAAGAAATGACAGGAAATAGTCTTTTCCTCTTACAATGGGTCAATAACAGTGCAGTTTGCAGTGAGAAGGACTGTGGATGAAATTCCCTGGAAAACTGAAGCTCGTGCATGTTGCATTAGAGTTCTGAGGGGCTGATAGGCCTTTGTAACCTTGACAAACCTCACCTCAGATCCCCACCCACTCCCTCTACAAGGAATCTCTGAAGAACAGAAACAATCAAACACCATTTGAACAATCATAATTTCACCTGTGCAGTATTCATTACACCATTTCTCAGAGTTCAATGTCTATCCAAATGCTGGTTTTCCAACTGTTTTCCACTGTCTGTTCACAAACAGGTGAAGATGGTCTTGGATCTGCCCTGATTAGTGTAAAATGGTCACACCCAGAAACACTGGAAATATTTTGCTTCCTTGCAGAAAGAACTCTGCCAGGCTTATGTATCACAATAAATGGGTAAGGATTCAATCTCTTGTTTAAACCACACTCAGAATCATTTTATATTATAAAATTATAGAATCACAGAATGGTTTAGGTTGGAAAGGACCTTAAAAATCGCCAAGTTCCAACCTGCCTGCCATGGGCAGGGACGCCTCCCACTAGACCATGCAGCTCAAGGCTCTGTCCAACCTGGCCTTGAACACTGTCAGGGATGGGGCATTCACGGCTTCTCTGGGTAACCTGTTTCAGTGCCTCACCAACCTTACAGTGAAGAATTTCTTCCTAATATCTAACCTAAATCTACACTGTTTGAGTTTGAACCCATTACCTTTTGTCATTTCACTATATCCTTCCTCCTACAATGGCTTCAGTGACAGTAACTGGAATTAGTTTATTTCTGTGAGCTCTATTAGCTATTTTAGTTGAGTATTTTTTCAGTAGGAAACCAAGTCTAGCAAAACGCTCAAGGTATTTAAATACTTCTGCATCCCACAGCACCTATATTTATACAGACATTGACTACAGAATGTGCGTCTTTCTGGGCCTCCAGATTGTCTTGGCACATAAAACATGAGCCAACTTTGAGCCATTAGCTCCATGCTCTTTGAAACAGTATTTTTAATAGCTAAACCATCAGGTTTGTGGGGAAGTCACAAGACATTATTGTCACTAGAGTATATGAATTGTGGAAGAAATACTGATCTCTGGAGCTGGGATGCACAATAAACACATGGTGGATCATCTATTGGTATCACAATTTGAAAAGCCCCGGCTCCAGTAAAGCAAGTCACTTCCTTTTTCTCCCAAAACATTTCAGCTTTGCAAATGTTAGCTCCTAAACTAACTGGCATGTATTACTTATAAATTCACTTCATAGGTCTTTCACTTTGTCTGATTAATCATTGATTTTATGAGACACTTGCACCTCATAAATATTACAGTGCTCTCAAAGTTTACTTACCGACATTATCAGTGTGTCTGAAAAAGAGTTTTATTTATGTCTTCACTGAGAACAGGGGGGAGAAATTTGAAATTGCAACTTTGTTTTTATATGTCACATTTAATTACAACAATCAACTGTGAGCCATCTCTAATTCCTTTCTGACACCATGGCACTGCACCATTTAAAATGCTGATAAATCTGTTATGATATAATCATACTGATTGGGTAATTAATGAGTACTGGGTGGAGATTTGAGCTGAAGCATAAACAACAAAGCAATTTGAGGTGACAAAAATATCAGGTAAGTAAACCCTGGTTGACAATCTCACCTGCTTTTAATATCTTAATATATGTGCTCAGGGAATAATGCAAATAAGAACCGTAAAGGATTGGGGTTTTTTAAATACTTATTCATGTCATTGCCAGTCATTATGCTCAGGATTTTTTAAAGGTTAAGCATAAAGAGTGATTTGCATGAGCTTAAAAAAAGAAAAGAAAAGAAAAAGGACCATTAGCAATCAGAGGAGCAAACTTGCTAAGACAGAAAAAAAGCCAGCAGATTGACATGGTTGAAGAGTGGCTGATGGGTTAGATAGGAAGATCGCTTTGCATTTGGTTGCAAGGAAAACTGGGCAAATCCCATCATTTTCTACTGCGCTTCAGTTCCCTGCCTGTGGAGCAGAGGTGACTTTTCACAGTATCAGAGGGTCTCCAAGGCTCAGCAGTAGCACTGGCTAAAAAGTGCTGATACCGCTGGACAGCAGGAAAATCAAGCAGCTGGATGGACTTCCCTCTGAGGAGCAACCAGAAATCTTGGGCTTGTCACATTCTTTGCCATTGCTCCTAGGACTTTCTGCCCATTGCTGCCTAGGACTTTCTGGTATATGTTTCCACCATACACCAGAGCCACGACATCAGAGCCCCTCCAGGCCTACTCTACGCAGACTGCCACTTCCACATGTCCCTGGCAGAGATATAAGCACATGTACATCTCCTGAAAATACAACTCCTTTGGAATCTGTGTCCATCCTATTTCCAGACACAAAAATAATGAGAATTCTGGCAAGTCTGAAAGGAAATAAATTCAGAGTTTAGAGATGGAAATGTTTTCTGGACCAGAGGGTAAGTATTCAGTACAAATAAATAACAGAAGTCCTTCAAGCCAAGAACTTCGGGGTTTCATCATTTATGTTGCTGTGAAGAACGTTCAGAATTAACATCCTGCATAAAAAAAAAATGTGTTAGGGACATTAAATATGATACTTTGACCTATTTTCTAGCTAATGGAAAAAGAACCTGTAGACAGGATTATTTTAGGTGTTTTTTACATGCTCCTCTTCTGTTGACTCTGGTGGACTTCAGGCTATGTGGACCTTGACTCCAGTCTAGTCCTTCAATTCTAATGTTTCAAGACATTTCCTAAGCACTAATCTAGTAAGAGGAAGCTGAATGCAAGGACCAGTGAAACAGGGGAATGTTTGTTAATGATACTTAATATTCTTTTCCCAAATAATGATGAAAGGCTTAAAGCTCTCTAACTCATTTCTTATGAAATCAAGTCATACAAACTATGTCAAGAAATGTGTGAGTGAAATTACTTGAGTTATTAAGCATTTGACACACTGAAAACAGCTTGCATTACAAGGAAAAAAAAAACAGCATTAACAGCATCTGTCTCAGGCTTTACCTGAGGGGCAGTTTGGACAAATAAGAGCAGTAGCTCAGCAACTCTAGGCATAAAACAGATAAGTGAGACACAAACAAGCGAACTGGAAAACAAAGGCCCAAAGTAACTTAAGAAAAAAAAAAAATCATATCCTGCAAAAAATATTAAATTTCCCAGTGTCAGTGTTTTGAAGTTCATAGTATCAGAGTTGTTCAAAGAGAAGGGAATTGTGGCATGAAGGTCGCCGAGCTCTTCTCTCAAAAGCAATGATGTTTAGCACAAATCTAGAGGCTTACCCGTACACTAGGATTCAAAGGAGCCTTATAGATCATACCTTTTGCTCTATGCCACTTTTCTTTGCAAATCAAACCTGTTCTGCCTTGGTTTCCATGGTCTGAATTTCCATTTTGGATTGATGAAATTCAATGTATTCAGCTCTGACCTGAGAAATGACTGTTCACTGGTGTAGGAGTGCTTCCACTGATCCTCTTTTTTTAAATTTGGGACAACAGATATCCCTCACTCTGAAATCCCAGGTAACATTAAAAAAGCCAGTCAGGGGGCAGAGTATTCAGATCTCAACTGTCATTGTGCATTACTCTTAAAACAGTTCAAAAGGAGTCAGGGAAGTATTTGCATGATCTGATCTCATGGATCAGAACAGGGTCCTTATCTATTACCTGCTAAGTCCATGTGGGATACCAACGCTACAATTCCAACTTGTACTTATCCCACAGTTCCTTTGCGGAGGATTGTGGAAAGACAGAGAAGAGAGTAATCAAGCCATGAGAACCAAGCTAAGTGGTAATTTCCAATTCAAGGTCATGCATGAATATAGATACTTAATTTGATCCAGAGGTAATGAATAGGACTCTTTCTGAGAAAAGACCACAGGAACTTTGGGGTTCAGGCATTCATGAGAACATGGAGATATCTTGAACAAAACTGCTGTGCCATGTTTTGACTGTATCGCAAACATGTGAGCTTGTTCCCTATTAAAGGGGATAGCAATCATTATTTAATAGTGCAGATAATGTCCTTGTAACAGACTTGTTTTAGCAGGGTGTTTTCAATAAGGAAACCTCTAATTCTCCATGCAAGAAGCAGTTGCTTTGCCCCAATTCATTGATGTCTTGTTCACTTAAAATGATAATAATGATAATAATAATGATTATAATAATGACAATAATAATTACAATAATGATGATGATAACAATAATAATAATAATAAATAGTAATACTCTTCAGGTTTGGAGCAGCCCATTTGCTGTGTGAGAGGTTGTACAACCTGTCATTCTTCACAGCTTAGACTCATCTGGGAGAGAGCATCTTTCATGGTGCACCAGAGCCCTGCAGCCCAGAAAAGGTGAACAGCACATAAGAATAAAACATGACCTTTACAGAAGTATGTCTTCACAACTTTCCTGAAACCCTTCCTGCCATTAGAAGTTGCTCTTGTAACATTTGATGGGATTGAAGTCAAAAGAGAATGCTGGAGAAGAGTTTCCCGCAGGACTGAAACTTGCTTTTCCAAAGCCAGCACTGCTCTGTGCTTTGGTTACTCTCCCCCTCTTCCCAGGTATTCATCCTAGCCAGCAGAGATTCATGTCATGGTTACTCCTGGTCCATGTTTTTATCATAGTCTGAGTTTTCCACCATCACAGACATTATTTTTCTTCCATGACTCCAGACACTGCAGACATTTCTTTCTGCTGAAACACATCTATCTCTTATCCCTCTTTGAGCATACTGAGCCTCCTACAAACCCCTCCTGGCTCATGGTTGATCTGACCATGTATTCCAAGATCACCACACTGATTTTACCTTTTCAGATACATTCCCCAGAGTGCCCAGCTTATAAGGGCCCATGTTAAGATGCTGGGTTGTGCAGTAGCTGGTTTATTCTGCTTTTGCTCCATTAGACCCACAAAAAAAATCAAAGTTTTACTCAAAATTGTGGAAAGCAGACAAGAGAGAAAATTGATTTAACAAGAACTCTGTGCTGAGAAAAATTATATCATAATCTCTCAGATAGTCGTAAGTCTTGACCCCAGGAGAACAAATTGAATTGCAATTGTGCAGGATATCTCTTGCCCTTCTATGCCTGAGCAAATTGTGTTGTGCATTGACAGCTGTCCTTTATAAATGGAAATATTAAAGGAGCAAGGGACTATAAGGAATGCTATTCCACCTTTTCCCATTTAATTGTTCGATAAAAGTCCTGTTTGTATATACATTTGCACACTTTGTGTGCTTTTCAGAGATTAAAAGTATTCTCTAGTCAGGCAGACACCTGATTGAGTTAAAATGCTTGCCTGAATCTGTAGGTCTGGCAGAGTTCAGTTTGTCAAATTGTTAAAAGAAAACCTTCAGTAATACACTTATAGAGAAATCATGCCCTCTTTGTGCACCAAAAACCAGAGACTTTGGCTTGCAATTGCAATTTTGAAAGTAATTTCCTTCCCCGTGCATTGAGAGGTTTCAGGCATTTAACATATCTTCTAAGTATTTCATCTGTTTTGACTATGTTATGGATTCCTTGTTGCTGGGCTCCATCTGGGGCATTTTACCTCAAGGTCAGAGAGTCACAGCCTCTAATTTCAGCTTGGATAAGCAGCTGTCACTACAGTTTATGCTGTATGTAAGGCAAGTCTGCTATGGCCTTATTGATATAGAAAGCAAAAGGCAAGGCAGCTCTGGACAGCCAGCAAACATGACTTGTAAATTTCCTGGATGTCTGTGCTGGAATGCTGCTGAAACTTGAGTTGAACCCATGAAATCCAGTGGAAGATCCTATTTTTATTGCCAATCCAGCCTCCTGATTTTTTCTGTGTTGGGATTGGGTTCTGTTCCTGGATGGAAATAGGATTTCAGTTTTTCTTCTCCGCACCTAGGAAAATGTCACTCAATTTGCACATGGACAAGTGCCCAGGCTGTATCTGGCAGTAGATCAGTGTGGGTGCATGAGACTGAAAGAAAAAAACTGAACCCAAGAAAGCATCAGAGTATACAGGGAAATCTTATATCTCCTCTGCACATGATATATCTTTTAGGCAGGCACTCACTGAGGTGGTGGCATGATACCAGAATCCTCCCAGGGATGTCAATTTGCCCTTCTGGATAGAGAACACAAGGTTGTTTACCTTTGATAAAGACCAGGAAGAAATTCCTGCAGTAGGAACATATCTAGCAGCCATAGAATTTCTTGGATTTTCCTCAGAAGCAGCTGGTTTAGGCCTCCAGCAGAGCCCTACTATGATCCTAGGTCTGAGCTGTGCTGCCAGTTCCTGACAGCACATTTTTACACACAGAAGATGAACTTACACTGCTCTTCTGAAGGTGTGCACGACACATTCTTGGAACAGTCCAAACTTTACCAGTCTAGCCAAAGTTTGCCAGGCTAGCTTTTGCCTGACCTTCTTTCCCCTGAGCAAACATGAACAAGGTACCCTGGCTTCCTCGGGACAGATAGCAGAGTGGGTTGATCTTGGTGAACTGCAACCCTCACGCTGACAAGGGGAAAAGATCAGCATTTTCATTAGGCAGAACCTAAAGAGAAACACTTTCTTTGACCACCCATGCTGACATCAGTGTATATTGTGAGCACCACAACTGGTACTCCCACTGTATCCTACAGCTATAGATACAAATGTATTATTGGCCATAAAATTATGCAGCCCATTTTTCAGTCTGCCTACAGCTTTTGATTCCCTGACCTGATGTGGTAATGAATTCCATCGGCTGACTTCACACCACATGAAGAAGTACCTCCTCTAATTTGTTTTAAATGCTCTGGCCATTAACTTCATCCAGCGAGCCCTTTATTCTCTTATAATAGGAGACAGCAACTTTAACTATGTCCTTCATGATTTAAATACCTTAGTTAAATCTCCTCTATTTCATCTGCTGTCACTACTAATACTATTCTAGCCAAACAGCTTTCAGGAAGTCAAAATCAAGAGCTAGAGTGAGGAGCAACTCAGTCAATTGTTACTCACCACACAATTGTTACTCTAACACACAATATACAAATACTGCTAGGAACATTTGTCTTCTCCTCCTTGGGGCTTTTGGATGCAATCAAGGACAACATTGTCACAGGAGAGGGTGTCCTGAGGCAAAAGCATGGCCCTTCAGATTTGTCACCATTGCCTGCTCCATGCACATTCACCCCGCCCTTCAGAGAACTGCCACAGGTTGATGTTGAAGGAAGACTGTGCTCCAAGGCTGCAGAGGGCCCTGAAGCTTCCCTACACTGTTGTGGCACCTCATAGTTCCGAGCTGCTCCTGGCAGGAGAGGAAGGTGATTCACACATGTTCTGGACACAGCCCACAGTGATCAATGAGAGAATCTGCTATCACACACGGGTTCTGCTGGAAGATCCCACTGCACCTGGGCGATACATCCATAGCTGGAGGGCATCTTTGTTCTGCAGAAATAGCACAAAGCATCCCTAATGCTGCTCAGAACCCAACATATGTCATTTATAAATCATGTTCCCTTTGTTCAGTCAGTACCATCCATTCCCCTCTCCTCACCAGTGGTCTCACTAGTGTTACTAATCCTTTCATGTCAGTTATTGCCAAGTCTGTGTCTTACGCACACGTATGTGTCCAGGCAGTAATTAAGAGCTGTATAGATCAGGGCAGCATCTGAAGTGTGAAAACATAAGAAGTATTTAGGAAAACTTTTGAGCAATATGAAGACAGGAAGTGCCTGTCATCTTCATCATCCCCCAAAACACAACTAAATCTGCACTTCTGTCTTCCTATCACAGGCGAAACTGAGCTTTTTCAGCAGCATCAATCAAATTAGTTGCAGGTGGGAGACATTTAAAAGAAAATTACTCCTTAAAAATGACAATATCAGTATATGCGTATGAAAATCCTCTTGCAGAGGACCCTGGCTCTTGTATTTTGCCACATCAATTAAAGGTCAGGAATAAAATCACTTGAGCAATAATGATTAAGGAACAGGTCATTTCTTAGGGATTAATGCTGCCTGCAAAGAATTGATGGCCTTTAGATATACCTCAGTCTATTAACCTTCTCTGGCTCTCAGTCATTGGAAATGCTCTGCATAGAGGTTGCTATCGACATTTTAAGTGGGGAAGATGGACAGCGATGAAGCTGAGCTTGCTACATAGGGATAAAAAAGACATTTTTATTTTTGGAGCACAGAGGGCATTTCTGGTATGCAAAGGCCCTGCATTCAGTCCTGTTGCATCAACAACAGGCTGCTCAGCTCTGAATCGAAAGCACCTTTGCAAAGCCCTGCAGCTAGCTCCATTCAGCTCAGCTTAGCACGCATGCAAGACTGACATGTCAGATACTCCAAACACCTTGGCTGAGCTTGGTTAGTGTGCTGCTATTCTGCAAGTGTAAGCAATAAAGCATGATTTATAGAGTGACAAACACTATATCCAACATCTGCCTACACAATGACTCACTGAGAGTAGAGAGTCAGGGCCTAAATGAGGAGAGGAGCCTGGCCCTGGCTGGCAACAAAGGTGGCAAACCCACCCTGAGCTAAGCGAATTGCTTGACTTTTAAATGACAGGAATCTGCCCAGTAAAGAAGCAAACCTCACCCCTCTCCATCACATCCCAAAAGGACATACACAGCAGGAAAGAAGTGCTGAAGGGAAGAAAGACTGGAAGGGCAGTATTGTCAACTCTTCTAATATCACCAGAGGTTTTTCATTCCTCCCTCTTGCCCCTATTTTAAAGCCGCTACCACAAGAGCCTTGTGATTGAGAACTTCAGTTTTCATATATCATGATCCAAATTAAATGTGCACTATTATACACAGGCAGATGTATTCCTCTGAGGGATTTGTGTCTTGATTTTGAATCTATCTGGTGAGTTCGTTCGTTGGTTTCTAAGGTCCAATTCACATATGAAAGCCACCAACTATGGAAGCCTGTACAGTCCAGCACTGATGGATAGTCCATGTGCATCTCCAAAACCTGCAGATTCAGTATTTTAAAGACCACATATATATAAATATATATATGTATTTAAAAATAAACCACTGATTGATGGAGAATTCTGAAAGAAAAAAAAAACAACAAACAAAACAAACAAAACAAAACAAGAAATGCTAATAGTAAAATATCTTCTGCCCTTTAATAATCCTTGCAGGAGTGAGGTGAATATTTTACTGTTTACCTGACTAACTCTGCTCAGCTCTACCTGGAGACTGCAAAATCATATAGGTATCTACCAAGGTGCTGAACTCCTTTGAGGTCAGCAGTGCAGCTGTCAACCCCATCTTTATTGTGGGGCAAACTGAGATATGTCACTCACACAATTTTTATGAAGTGCTTTGATAAGTGGCCTACAAACCCAGGGATCTGAGAATATTCCTGTCAGCTTACTCCTAGTTAGAAGTAACAAGCATCCAGTCTGGGAGCAGAAGTTTTAGCATTGACAGACAGATCAGTCGTGTGGGTTGACCATGTAATATTTCTTTTTTGGGACAGCCTTATTTGCCTTCCACAGTGGGTCTGAGGGGCTTAGCCTTGGCCAGTGGTGCATCTGCCTTGGAGCTAGCTGGCATTGGCTCTATTAGACATAGGAGAAGCTTCCAGCAACTTCTAACAGAAGCCATCCCTGTAGCCCTCCCCACTACCAAAACCTTGCCACACAAACCCAGTACACCTTCTTATAGGTCCCAATGGAATGAGGACCCAGACTTTAGCATCAGCCTAAAAAAGGCAAATCATGTATTTCCCTTCCTCAAGGGGGAAAACAGAGAATACCAAGCATGTGATGCAGCTTACAGCAAATACGCCAGAGCAAGTATCACAACGCATATGCACATTCTGACTTTCCAGGTGCCCACTGTATTCGTGATATATATGATAGTCCCTTTTACTGCCCCCAAAATAGCCCCACAAAGAACAAAACTTGAAACACCTTAAGTTCATTTGAAGAATTGATTTGCTTTGATCAGTTTGAAAATCTCAGAATTCACACAAATACAACTGCTTCAGAAATGCCTTATCATCTGCAAATGCAGTTTAAAGGACTGAGGTGGGTAGGAGATTGCTGAGACCATTTCACATCAAAGAAAGCAACTATCCATCTGTTTCTCCTCTGTGGCTTTCAGCTCACAACTGAATCTCATACAGCAGGTCTTTCAAATCATGCTCATTATCACTCTAACAAGAGATCCAGGCAGTCTGTTGTCAGGGTGATATTTATGCCAAGTGCACAGATCCAGATAGGCATGCCATACAATGAATGGGATGGCACCATCTTGACTCTTGCTCTTCTTAGTACTCACTTTGGTCTCGCAGCCTGGTTTGATATGAGACTTAATGGCATTACAGCTGAGTGCTGTTCATGGCTGGACGCAGTAACAGAACCTGTAACAAATCCATCACTGGGAAAAATATATCTCCAGCTAATGAAAATGGCAGATATCCAGACCTGTACTTTCAGACCTGTCCTTTCAGCAATCTCAGCAGTTAACTTTGTCAGCCACAAAGTGTTAAGTACAATAGTTCTGTCTAGATATACATGCTGGAAATAGATATTTGCTTTTTCTCTTGCTTATGTTTGCTCACTTCTCTCAAGTGAGACCCAAAGGTAAGAGAAAGAATTCCAGTGGTTACAGGAAACATGGATTTGCTTTATCTTCATAGAAAGGAAAAGTCTATAGACTAAGGAAGACACACTGGACTGACACAGTTCTGTAATCTGTCTACCAGGATATATCAATCTATTAGGAATCCAGTTTCTGACATCCAAGACCAGTGTGTGGCAGGAACAGAAGGGTGGTGAGGGAGGAAAGTCAGGATTCACTTCAAGACATCATGCTTGACCATGGAAAGCCACTGCTAGCCCACCAGAGAAAATGGACTTGGTTCCTCTGTCTGTGCACGTTTTTGTCCTTATTATGGACACTGGTGAGTTAAAAACAGACTTTTGAGTACAAGAGATGCAATTCTTCCCTTCATATTATGTACACTACAGTAAATTCCTAGGTAGCATTCCAGTTTCTGTGGCCTGCTTCTTCAGCCTATTTGGCCACTTCTCTTAAAAGAAGCTGTTAAGGAATATTTTGGGATCCAGCTGCCATTTCCTGTACAAAAGACCAATGTGAAACTAACTCCTTAATAAAAGGCAGCTATTACATAGAGGCATGGAACAAAACTTTATCAGTGGAGAAGCTAATGCCACTTAAGTCTTTTAATGATATAAGATGACACTTCCTGGCATCTTCATTTCTTTGAACTTGCTGAATTAGCTGTGTAACTTAATGATGTAAGTAAGCCATTAGATGACAGCTGCGGGAGTGACAGTTCAGTGTCTTTCACATTGAGGTCAATATAATCTTTCATATCCAGAGGTGAGGAAGCAAATGACCTTGGAGTAACTTGGAGTCACTCTGTGAAGGCTGAAGTTAAAAAGAAAAAGTTCTTTCTGCAGTATGGCCTAGTAACAGTGACACACCACTACACAATGGTGGTAATGAGGGTGAGGCTATGTAACTGACTGTACCTTTTAATTCATTCAGCTTATAGGCTACACTTGCCATAGCTGTAATGGCTTATTGAGTCTCAGATGACAGCGACTTACTGCATATAGTTTTGACCACATTCATTGTCTTGTGCACTGACTTGAAATAGAAGAAACACTAGCCCAAAGTGGTGTGATTTCCATGTGGAGAAACATACATGTGGGCCCAAGAAAAAGCAGCTACAGGGAAAGCGCCCTGCCAGTCCAGTCAGTGGGAAAAGTCCTGCCTGTCCCCTAACAAATTCAGTTTGCTTAACACAGAGTTAGCCTGAGCAAGGCCAACTGATAGGAGTGCAAAGTATTTGTCTCTGAGTAGTATCAGTACAGTGCTCTGCATCTTACACTCTCTAGCTGTGGCAAATCATCAGTTGTCTTAGGGAAAAGGGAAAAGGGAGACCAAACTATAGACAGAGGAAAAAAAGAAGCTAAATGCAGACAGAAACTTCTTCCCAGGCTGTGCAGAAATAAGCAGGAGCCCTAAAGCGTAGCACGCATACAAAATACACATTGTGTTTACAGAGACAACCCTCAGTGATTAAGACTCTTTTCCCTGTCAGCTCTTTCCCCTAAATATTGACCAACAGATGATATCACTGCTGTTCTGCCTTTAAACAAATAGGAGACAGACAAGCTGTTGCACAAAGTCCCCAAACACAAAGTTGTATCACTCCCTTCCCTTCTGTGAATCCAGCCCAATATGTCAATTTGCTTTTCTTAATTGCTTTTTGTTTATTTCCTCAAATGGATCTCCTTGTGAAACCTGTTGGCATTTTGTTTAGTTTTTTTGGAGACTGTCTGTTTTCTCTGTTTTAATCCATTTGCACCACACCTCCTTCTGCAGCCTGCTTCAGGGATAGCAACATAGGCTACCATGGCTCTGAGCATCGAAAAGGGCCAGTGCAGTGTGGGGCTGCTCTTCTGACTCCGCTGTGACATATCAGAGCCAATCTGTGGGGCTGTGATGGCATCTGCTGCAGTGGGTCTTGGCACCTTTCAGGACCCCTGCCTCTCCACAAGGCTATGACTTCTGTGGCAGGGGCTGTCACTGTTTCAGAGAGTACTGAAACCACCTTGGATTAGTTAAAAGGCTTTCCCCTCACTCACTGAAGAATGAGGGGAGATTACACAGATCTATACTATGAATCCTCAGTGTCAAGGAGGAAGTGAGGTGTTAAAAGCAGAATGCATCAAATATACAAACTACTTATTCGATCAAGCCAGTGGATTGTGTGATATATCCTGGAGGAAAGGCTGACAGCACCATTCTCTCAGGTCCAGGAGGCTGGACTGGGCAAGATGAAAAATGGACTGTCAAGACCAGAGGTGATGTGTTAGAAAGGATCAACTGGAATACCAAGTGGTAGGACTTTTACACAGGCTCTTCAGCAGATAGTAAGACCATAACTTCATCATAGAGAGATGTGGTAATTCAGACTTGATATGAGACCTGCACGAAGCCCAAGAGGAGGTGAGGTCAGTTGTCCCATCAGTTTCAAAAGCTAATAACAGCTTCTTAATGGCACAGCCCTGCAATGCCATGGAACATGACTAGTGGCATCTTCACACCTTTTCTTCCTACCTGGGAGATTCAAGAGCAGTAACAGGAGAGAAACACTCAAATGGCTACTGTACCAGTGTTAGTTTTGCCTAGACACCTGCAGAGCTTTGAATCATGTCTGGTTTTACTCCCTGCTGATAAACTCTACTCCTTCTCTGCTTAGCAGGAGCCAGGGTAGGCGTCTAGTATCCCTGCCCAACCCTACTTTGAGGGATCAGGCAGTGCCAACATAAACAGGGCACTGATACCACACTTAAAAGAAGACAGTAACTTCATTGCAGCCATTTTCTGGGCAATACCTGGAGTGTAACTAAACAAAACCCAAAGGTTTAATTTTGCAGGAGTTGATGGCTGTTGATCACAAGCTGTACTTCTTGTCACTGGTGGATGCAAGGGGAATCTTCTGCTTTCAAAACATACTAACTACTTAGGTATCCATTACATGCATGACTTGCTCCCTGAAGTGTGCCTGTTTGTGTGAGAGCAGTATAAATCCAAAAGTCTCTTCTTAGTTTTAATGCTGATGAATTAATCAGCAGACAATATTGCAAGCAGTCCCTCCAGGATGAGTGATATTTACATGAGAAAGAGCAAGTATTTCTTCATTAGTTATACATTGGTTTCATATAATTGAAGTTTCATTTTTTTGTAAGCTCTAACAAAGCTTTAGGTTAAAATATAAAGCCATTATCGGATGCCAGTACTAATTATCAACACACACCTTTAATGGCCTAATCCTGGAAACTCTGAGGCCCACAAGTAATGAGATTATAATGAGACTGTCCTCATAAATGAAATTATGAAGGGGGGGTGGTTTTGCAGAATTGCATTTTAGAAAAGCTGAGAGCAACTTTTCATAAGAAAAAGGGCCAGATTGTTTAACAGCAGCAGTTTCTAATTCAAAACCTTGGAGATACTCTGTTATTAAAAACAAACAAAGCTGCAAATCTGGTTATGAATCAATTGTAAAGACATGTAGTCCAGTAAGTTTTACTTTGGAAAATGAGAAAGTTTACAAGAGAGCAATTCTCAAGCACACAACCTTAGTCTTGCCAATTACCACAATTTTATTTCTACTCTTACAGTCTTGCGGCCCAGTTGCATCTGGGGGACTTATCCTGTCCTCAGCTGAACATGTTGCTTCGAGAATTGTAGCTGCCCCATCCCTGGCAGTGTCCAAGGCCAGGTTGGACAGGGATTGGAGCAAGCTGGTCAAGTGGAAGATGTATCTGCCCATGGCAGCGGGGCTGGAACTGGATGATCTTTAAGGTCCCTTTCAACCCAAACCGTTCTGTGGTTCTATGACTGTCTCACACCAGTGAGATGAACTGCCTGCACAAAATATCTATCTGTCCCACTGAATGCAGTGATAGTCTTGAGAGATAGAACAATCCAGAATACAACTTGTCCTGTGTTATGACCAGTATATTGAATAGAGGTATGAATCACATTCTGGAAGAACCAGTATCTTTTACTCCAGCAAGGAAGAGAGTATATGCAGCATGCTTAGAGTAGCTACTTCACTTTTAACCAACTGAACCTGGAGAGTAATCCCTCTGTAGAGTCTTGAACTGGTTCTGGCTGGGGTAGAGTTAAATTTCTTCACAGTAGCTTGTATGGGGCTGTGGTTTGGATTTGTGCTGAAAACAGTGTTGACAACACAGAATAGTGCTTATACAAATTTAAGACTTTTTCTGTTTCTCATACTGCACTACCAGAGTGAGTAGGCTGGAGGTGCTCAAGAAGTTGAGAGGGCACACAGCTAGGACAGATGACGAAAAAGATATTCCAAACCAAACCATATGCTCAGCAATAAAACTGCAGGAGGGTAGAGGCTAGCCAGGGCTGCCATTGCTGACTGAGCATTGGTCAGTCAGTGGGGAAAACCTGAGGTTTCTGCATCACTGTTGTTCTTGGTTGTGATGGGTTTTTCTCTTGCAGCTGCATGGCAAACAAAAGGGAGACCACCCAAACATCCAGGAGATTTAGAAGCAGCTTGAGGAGTTTTATCAGATGAGGAATCATAAGTGCTTGGCAAACTTGCAACATACTTTCATGTGTCTCTTGATTATTTCCTCCTCTTCATTATCCATGAGGGCATCTTGAAGCAATGAGTATCAAATTAATTCCTTTTGGCAACATGTTGCCTGATATAAATTTGACCTTATAGGTGTTGAGTTTTTACTCTTGCTAGAAGCAGCCTGTGCAGAATTCTTTTGCTGTATTGAATAATACATACCATATGGAACACTTGTGGTGGGCTGACCTCAGCAGGACACCAGATGCCCATCAAACCACTCTATCTGTCCCCTCCTGAGGAGGATGGGGAGGGGAGAAAAAGAAGATGAAAAAAACCCTCATGGGTAAAGATAAAGGCAGTTTAATAAAGCAAAAGCCACACCAGGAAGCAAAGGAAAACAAAAGATTTATTCTCTACTTTCCATCAGCAGGCGATGTCCAGCCACTTCCCAGGAAGTAGGGCTTCAGTACATGTAGCAGTTGCTCTGGAAAACAAACGATGGTTGTGTCAAACAGGTTACAGAAGTGACAGTCTGAGTTGGACTTCCCTTTTCCCGAAAGCTCCATCCAAAAGCCCCTCTTGTTTAGTACTGTACCTCTGAAACAGGCCAACCACAGCAGACTAAACAAAGAGGAGGCAGTGAGTAGGGTACCAAGCCCCACTACCATATGATGTAATCAAGCTGTGTCTAGGCAGGCAAGCCAACAGTAGCTTCTGCTAATGCACAGTGCCAGCTGCCAGTCTTGCACCCAGCTGACATCTGAGATAAAACCTGGATTAGTCCTCACTGAGGACTGAGCTTCTACCATTCTTGGTCTCCTCAAGCACAGGATCTCCTTTGAATTTGCACTGAAATAATATGAACTGGGGACTCCTGGAACCAGATATCAACTGTCAGACTTACCAGTGTGGTTTAAAATGACAATTAACAGAACAGAATTACTCCAGCTGTCAGTCCAAGCACTCCCATAACCAGCAGCCTTGGCCGATGTCCTTCCATGCAGATGGTTTTGCTGAGGAACACACCAGGAGGAGTTGATGTTGACACTTGGCACTGGTACGACATTCAGAGTTGGTGGGCTTCCTATCCTACCTTGGAAACTGACACACTAATTCAACAGATTTGCTGTTCCCTGCAGTGCTGACAGGAAGGGCCAGACCACACTCCCTGTCCCAGGAAGCAGAGAGTGAATGAGAGAACTGGGTTTCTGCCATCTCCTGGCTAGCAGACTGTGCTTTCAAAAGTAGCAGAGCCAAAATCTGACTTAAACTTCAGTTTGGTTTTCCACTGTGTCTGTCTATTCATCTGCCTTTTCAGTCATCAGGCTCTCAGTCCTTTTCACCCTTGACTTTTCATAATTGTCAGACTCAACAGTAACAAAGACTCTACAAGTGGTGTGAAAATCAGCAGCTGGATGACAGAGAGAGACAGTTTAAAATCAACTGAGGGAAAAGCAGACAGGATTCTACCTTTTCTCTGCTCAAAGAAGTAGCGGGCAGATAGGATGTTCAGCAGGTAGCTGCCAGTCAGTCTATCAGTGCACACAGTTCCCTGCCATTCACACATTGTGCTGTTGACTGCCAGCCTGAAAAGTAGGGGACGCAATGGCATGTGAGAGGTGAGGAAGGCAAGGGAATAAACAACAGGGGAAGAGGCTGGACTGTCTGAGGAATCCAGGAGTCTCTGAGGAGAAGAAATTCAAATTGTATATAAGGAGAAACTTTACACAGTGGAAGTGGTGCAGTCACAGGTCGAGGACCCAGAGAAGTGGTAGTATCTCCACTGTTACAGTTTTTCAACACTGGAAAGGACTCTATGATCTTTAAAGGTGGTTGCAGAATTTGAGCAGAGGGCTTGGACTAGAAACCTCCAGAGGTCCCTTACCACTTGTATTACTAAGAAATTTACAAGTATTGTGTGTCCTTCTTTTTTTCTTCTTGCCCTCATTTCTGGAGCAGATTGTGTTCAAGCAGTCTGCTTGGCACTACAGTTTTCATGCCTACTTTTAAAGTAAATATAGCAGAAGAGTTGAAGTTCAAGAAAAAGGATCTCCTTTAAAATCATGTCAATAAACAGCTGAATAAAGAGAGAAAATTTGAATGAGTGGCCAAACACTAAGGAAAGGCAACCACAGGAGTTCAACATTAATATTAGACACAAAAGGAGGCACAGAAGAGGTTACAAATACCCTAACATGAGGAAAAACCTTACCTAGAGCTTGCATCTCCTTAGACATGGACTAAAGCATTCAGCAGATATACAGCTATGTGAGATTATATTCCATAAACCCGATCATACAGACTACCTTCAGTTGAGTCGGCACAGCACCTGCAATTCAGATCTGCATAGCACAGTCCTGAAGCTTAGATCCTTCCAGCTACCAAGTCAAGATACCGTGGTATGAGCTGCTTCATTGCTTTAGCAGAAGTACTAATTCTAACTACCTTTATTTATGGGTCAGGATTAAAGGGAGGGCAGGGATAGGGGACATTACAGTGGAGGTTTGTGATAAGCCCCCCAATCATGAAGGCAGAGTGGATGAGGCCCTCTATAGGGAGATAGGTATGGCCTCACGTTCACAAGACTTAGTCTTCATGGGGGACTTCAACCGCTCCGATACCTGTTGGAGGTACAACACAGCAGGGCGTGAAACATCAAGGAGGTTCCTGGAATGTGTTGATGAAAACTTCCTTCTCCAGGTAAAACCGATGAGGAGAACCGATGAGGAGAACCAATGAGAAGAGCGGCTCTGCTGGACCTTGCTCACACCAACAGGGAGTGGCTGGTGAGGAATGTGAAGCTGGAAGGCAGCCTTGGGTAAAAGCTTCCTGGGGAGCTATGGCTACTGGTGAATTAAAAGCACTGTATTTTAAATAATTATAACTCCACTTCCACGTTGAACTTTGCAACAGGAATGGTCTCTGAATATCTCTGTTCTGCACATAACATGGTGGGATGTCCCTTGGGAACAGGAAGGCAGAGGAACAAAGTGCCTTGAGTGTCGCTGCCATCACCCTGTGGATTTAGGCAGATGATCCCCATTCAGCTTAGAGTAGCCACAGCCTGAAATTCCCAAGAAGACTCTGTGATGTGTGTGAGTGCTCTGAGGACTTTACCACATTCATTCCAGAGAAGCCCTTTATTAAAGCCCTGAACAGCTGACTGAACAATCTAGTGGCACAGCCTTTTCAGCATCACAATATCCTAATTAACTATTAAGATCATTAAATTGAAAACTTTTCCCTAGATTGCCAATTTGGTTGTATCATAAAGCTTCCCGGGGAACTGCAGTTAGGTGGGAAAATGATAATGAAGCAAAGTGGTAGAATAAAACTCACTTTTTAAATAATTATAAGTTTACTAAATTGCATTAACATTTTTCACTGAATATAAAATTAGCCAAGCTGTCAGGGGGAAATACCTTACACAGAAAAATAAAAAACAAGGAGTGGATTGCAAGAGCATCACTTTCCTATTTCATTGAACAGTATAATTAAATTTAGGATTGATTGATTGTCAGACATCTACAGGAGTAATTCCCTAGCTTCATTAAGGCTATTGTGCCTCCAGAAGCTTTGGCAGTAATTTCTCACAAAAGTGATCTAACTAGAGTCTAATGACAGGGTAGTGATATGAAAGTATTCCACAGGACAATAGTTCCCCTAGCTGCTGTGCTCCTCATGCCTGTGGAATAGCTAGGGTAGAGCTTGGCTGCTTTTTCAGCATGTGGAGCAAGGCTTAAACAGGGGTGAGAGAAGGACCAAGGAACAGCAGTGGGTCAGTCACAACTGCTGTCAACTAATGCAACACACCAGGCTCCTGAGGAGACCATGTAGCTGAGAAAGCAAAGAAATTTCTCAAGAAAGCAAGTGAAAAAGGTCTGCTGTAGATGTATGATTAAGTGAATGTGAAACTGATGTCTTTGGAATTCTACCAACAGGACACCCCATCTTCTCTTCCTGAAAATATCCCTGCACATGCATAGCTGGGATTGCTTTTTGCACCAACAGTGCCTTCAACAACACTGAGTTGTATCTCTCATGTTCTCATCCATACTATTCTCCAGCACCCTTCTGCAGTTCCCTGCCATTATCTTTAATATTTATTACCTTAAACACCTTTTGTAATGGACAATGTCACTTCACTAAGTTGCTGAGCTGTGATGGAGTCATCAGGGACCAGGATAAGCCTGTTAAAGGCACCCTTAATCACAGCATATCTGTGCTGTGCAAAGATTTGGATTTGAATGCTTGATTGCAGTCCACCTCTCTAATGATTGTGCATATGATGCTGGAAAAAATAGAGACACAAAATCCTTTTTTCATCCAGTTCAGCCAGTATCAGAAATAACTTGCATCCTTTCTTGAGCAGGAAAACTTATCATGCTTTCAGTGGTTTCAGACACAGATTAGCCATTCTTCAATAAAATCTGAGACAATGAAGCAGCTTTTCTCTGGGTGGAGAGGTTCTCTCTTCTCTGGCAGTTTTCATATTTTCATAATCCAAGAGGTTCTGAATGTCTTTGATATTTCCTAACTCTGTTTTAAATGGGATGGTAGTTTGCCTCTACCAAATTTACATCCTACCCATACTCAGCATCATTCTGTTATCCTTTGTTCTCCTTTTATTTCAAAAGGACAAAACTTTGACTATTGGTATCAATCTTTCCTCAAGGTCTAACCCAGCATGACTCTTAGCAGCCCTCATTTTAACCCTGTATTTCCTGATATTTCAGCTGTGAGCTTACCAATCAGTTTTTTGTTCCTTGTAGTCTCTGTGCTTATTCCTAGTATCTGCCTCAAGACAGCTGACAATGTTCATCCCTAGACTGTTTTCCCCTTGCCTGGAACTTGGATTCCTGCCAAAAGCCAAAAATGACTTAGGGTTACAAATTTGCAAAGTACCTACACGTTTACGTTTAGACACGCGGACAAAGCCAACAGTATTAGCAGTAATATATATTACCATGTAACAGCACAACCATAGTCTCATTTATGTCAAACACATCACAACCCAGGAATAGGAAACAGTGCATGACTGTCTTACACTCAATAATTGACCTAATAATTCAAACTAAAGCACAGGTTAGAAAGAGAAAGTACTCTTCTCGAGCAAAATGTTGAGTGAAGAAAAATGGACTGACAGAATCATTGTTGGGGTTGGTTTTTTTCTTAAATGAGTTACCATACAGGAGGTGGTATCAAATGTTCATCACAGAGACTTGCATCCTGTGCCCATCCTTCCTAATGTGAGTGCAGGAAGATGGAGTCCATGTTGAGTTTGAACCTTCCTAGAACATCAAGTACTAAACCCCCTGACTACCTTCATCCCTATCCAAACTAACTTTGTTTTCAACTGTCCTTCAACCTGACATGAGGAAGAAGCTGCACTCAGACTGAGCAAGTCAGAGAGGCCTTAAGAACAGGAGAAAGCTCTTGGCATGCAGGTACCTGCATTTAAACCTCAGCTTCAACATTTGACTAAACCTGGCCAAAACGCTTCCAGAAACTTACAGGGGCACTGCAGAAAGGAATGAGGAATGTTCAGTACTCTTGTGTGGCGCAAAGAAGCTCTGAATCCTTATTGAAACAGTTAAAGCTATTTGGTGTCTGAAATTACCCTTTGGGCTCCTCCTGGAATATTTGAAATTTTGCTTAACAGACCCTTTATGGTTTCAGTGTGATAAAGTCAAGTAATGAGGCATCTCCTCTCCATTCTCTTTTTTTGTTAACACTTCCAGTGATTTACAGCATCAATGTAGAAATCACTGTAGACCACTGTTTGGCCTAAAAATTTGGGAAAGCTAAAAGGAAAGATTTATGCTTCCTTCTTACAGAAGTTTAAAACTAATTTTAAAACTTATGATGATACAAATTTCCCCAGATAAATGGGGAAGTACCATAAAACATTTTTTCCCACTTAAAACAGATTTCCAGTGCGTAAAGAATATGTTTTCTGGTTAGGTTTCAATTTAATTCTGTCTAGCTGCAGAGCTCCAATGCACAGTGTATGGCAGTTCTCCTTGTTTAGGACAGTATAATTAAAAGTGTAATAAATTGAAGATTACCTGATTTCAAGCCAGTTATGTTCTCCAGAAATTCTGTAGTGCCATCAATGTTAAAGTTGCTATCATTATTTTCTCCAACATTCTCTCCCCTAAGGGCAAAGCAGTAGCCTTGCCAAAGGGGTTAAGTGTCTTGGGGGGTAAAGGGAGGGGGGGGGTCCGTCAGGATGAAACAAGGGGACAAGACACAAACACACACACCACTCATGGTTCCAGATGCATATCTGACAAGAAGCCAAGCAAGGCATGAAGGTGTCTGAGACAATGCTACAGCAGGGTTTCTGGAGGTGCCCAGCTGCCCCATGGGGCTTGCATGGTTTTTCTTGCTCACCACTGCGCTGCTGTCTGGTGGTGCTCTAGATGCAAGTCATCTTCAAATACTAGTCCTGCCCCAAGATGTTATACATGCCATTTTGCAGCACAAGGATGGGCAATGAAAGCTAAAAGCAGATGCCAAGTTTTGGGAGTGTCCTGAAATAAGGGGACAGGGCCAGTAGCTCAAGAGTAATCACAGTGTTTGTCCCAAATAGCAACCATTTAGCTACAAAAATCATGAACAATCATGGACCTTTGGCTGTATGTTTAGTACATTTCTTCATCTTGAAAAACAGGGAAGACCAAGCCCAAATAACTTCTGAAAATTGTTTCCTGCTTCAGCCTTTACAGAAACTGAAGAGTACATTTTTGGGTATTTCCAAGATTTTCAGGTCAGAGGGTTATTGCAGTCAAATAACCTGAAGCTGTGGGCCAGGCAGCTTTGCCCTGCAATTAATTCCTGCCACAAATCCTTAGTGTCTGCCTGTCTTCACAACAATGTGCCTACAAGGTCATCAGACATTTGAAACTGGGGAAGGAGTACTCTCAGCAGAAGTATAAGCAACTTCTGCCAAGTTTTCCCCCTTAGAATTACAGCTTCTATTTATCACTGGATGTTCTTTTTGTCAGTATTTTCTCAATGCATCACCTCTCTTTTCCATTCAGTTTTCCCATGTTCCATTCTATTTGGGGGTTTCCACAGAAGCAAGACAGACTTTCTTCACAAATTCCCGATATTGAATATTGCCTGTATACATTAAGTTTATTAAAATGCCATAAAGAATAGGATCTCCAAGATATTGATAGATACAGAGGAGTGCTTTTGCGTTTAACTTGAAAGCAGATCAAAAGCATTTTTTAATCCTAGTCTCTCTCAGTGATAAAACAGATTTTCAAATCTCCTTCATTCTCTCACATAGGTAATCTGGTACAAAGACTTCTCTTTGCTTTACTCCAGGCCATTGTAACACAAGATGTTATTTCACTTTGGCTCTACAGTCCCCTTAAAAAGAAAACAAACAAACAAACCAACTGACAAAACCCCAGGTACTTGAAGTCAAAGGAAACCTGTCATTTCTTCTGGAAAGTTGATATAAAATCACATTTTATATCAGCTTTTGAAACCTAAAAGTATGAAGTGAAATGATACTTAAAATTGAGTTACAGCAGAGTGAAAGCACCCATGAAAAACACTCTATTGGAGTGGGGGGAGGGCTCAGGAGGGTGGGTAAAATTGATGCATTCCTGTGAAACAACAGAAGAAGAGAATTTTTGTGAAATCCTCATTCCAGTTCAGGGCAGCTCAATACAGCCTCCCCTGAGAAGTTTCTGGTGCTGGGCTTGTATCAGCTACAGCAGTGCTCAACAAAGAACTCTCAGCACAGAAACATTGTTGTGTAATGGTGCTCAGGATGCTTTTCAGAGAGATTTCTTGGCTTTTGAGTTTGAAAAAAGCTTAAGAAATGCTGTCCTAAATAATTCAGATTTGTAGTGCAATGCCAGGGTAAAGGAAGAGCAAAGGATGTATGCAATATGCTCTTCCTGAATCACCTCTTAGACTGAGCTCCTACAACGCAAATCTCAAATGATCTTCCCATTTTGATTCCCATTCTGATCCAGAAGTGAAGGTAAATAAACTCCTCTCAGCCCAGCTGGATGAGCAGGGGTTTGGAAAACAACCTCTCAAGTACCTGCTGAAGATAGGGTAAGTTTTGTGTAATAAGAACAGCAAATTTTTAAGTTTTCTATTCTCTAACCTAATTTGTGAGTACGTTGTTTTACCTCCCCTGCTTTTCATTCTCTCTCACAAAGACAACAAAATTCACTGGTAGTATTTTCTCACTTAAAAAATTGTTCCTCTCTTGATGGATGCTGCAGAAGTGTGATACCCTAAGGAGATGAAACGCAGTGAGTATACGGGAGAAACAGTAATATTAGCAATATGCAAGCAAACAGCTTTATGCAGGAATTCAGATATGCCTACTCATGAGCAGTCTTCTAGTGGGTTTTCAACAATTTTTCAAATCTTCACAGATGCCTGCTTATGTATTTAAGCATCTAAAAACCTTTGGAAATTCAGGCTGTTTCCTTTAGTGCCAGTCAGTACAAAGGTGAACTAACAGAACAGTTTTAAATCTTACCTTCCTTATACGTGGAAAAGGTAGCTGGAGGATTTTCATTTAAAGTCAGCCATGGACAAGCAAAATGCTTGCTTTGTTGTTTCAAAAAAGCCAGTGCATTTCCTATTACCACTCTCTCTGCAGTGGTTAATGACTTTTCTAAGTAATCCTTCAAACCAAAAGCATATTAATAATACACTCTCTGATTCACATGGTGGGTTTCAGTTCTGTTGCCCTGCTTCTCTGTATTAGAGCTTAGTGACCTATTTCAGTGTGAATCAGACGTACAGGTAGAAACAGTCGTTTCCTAAAAACATCATATGACTTGAATAAGAAAGAAGGAAACAGTCCTGTTAATTTTTCTAATGGGAAAAATAGAAGATTATTCTATGACTAGTCAACACTTGGATTGCTATAGAGATCAAAAAAGTAAAGACTTGATCTTTATTTTGTCTTCTGTAGCACACCTTCTTCTCTATGTGTCTCTGTTTGCCATATTTGCTCAGTATTTATTAGATATAAGGCTCACATAAGGCTCATTGACATTTTATGTCTGCAGTTTACCCATGGGATACTGAATCACAGTGGAATTACACACTCATCCAGAAAGATTTTTAAACTCCTTTTCTCTATTAAAGTGGATAGCAACATGATGTTCAATAGCGTCCACCATGGCAGATCTAAATGAGCTTATTTAGTTATGAGATGTAACAAAGCTTATGCCCCACTTCTCAGTCACAGAGTTTACATAATTCAAGACCAAGGCCTGAGACAATGCCCTGCCAACATATCTACTAAACCTATAAAAGAACAAGGAGTATATCTAGACCGACAGTTCTTATCTTGTGTCCTAGGACATCCTTACTCTCCAGTTTTATTATCCTGCATGTATTAATGCATAAGAGGAGAGGTGCAGACTATTGCCACTGGGATCTTTCATGCAGAATGCAAAATTTTCCAGTTCAGCAAGAGCTGAACAGGGCTGTTGAGCATCTATTACCCCAGGAGATGGCAATGCAGGAAGTGCTGAGCACCACAGAGGATTTAGCCTGGATCTCTCAGATGTTTCCAGCTGTAAATTTCATAATGTAAGTCTGAGATTCATTTTCAGTTCTTCACCTTTTCCTTGACATAACTGGGATTGGAGGTTTCACACTGCAGTTTTCATGCTCATCAGGCCAATCCATCTCAACAGTAATGACATTGCTAAGAAATGAAAGTGCATCGCCTGGGTGTCTTACATGCTGATCATACCCAAGCCACTGCGGTGAGAGAAACTACAACATACTGAGATCACCTCAGCGAAGAGGGCGAAGTGTGAAAAGCACAGCCTTAGCCAACTGTCTGGCAGCTAAGTGCAGGGACAAAGGATGGATTTGGAGAAATGCCAGAGGAAGCAGAGAGGAAACAATCAACGCAGACATCTAGTAATACCTTGAGTCCCAGGGAGAATATAGCTTGCATACAAAAAGTACCCACTATAAAGAATAGGCAATAATGTTGCCACAGAGATTTTAAGTTCTTCTCCTCTTAAGAAGCTCTTGTCATTTGTTAACAATTACAAGAACAATGTCTGGTTTTAACCACTCCACGAACAAAGGTAAAAGGATCCAAGGTTCATGTCCTCTGGCTGATTACAATGCTATTGAAGATGAGTAATAATTTATTCCATATTAAACCAGTTCATTATGTGATAAAATGCATATTTAAAATAAAATTCCATCAGAGTGAAGTGTTCCCTTTGCTCATTCTTATGGAGATAATTAACTTGGTAAATGCCATCCATTGCCCAAAAGGGACATAAGGATCCCGAGATTCTGTGGACTGCTTTAAAATAAGTCAGGCTGCAAACTCATAGCAACACTTGTTGTAATTAATTCAAACATTAGGAGCATGCTCCTTGAGAGACCTAATACAAGCATAGACAGGGATGCCGCACCATAAAGATGTGTATAAACATCCTATTAACCCATTCCCTTTCATTGAGGTCTGTCCGGGGGAAATACCATAAACAAAGAAAACAGATCTGTGGCTTGATACATCTCTAAGTGTGCTCTGTGGTAGCACAACTGCAGCGGGCATTTTGCATGCAAATGATAGAGAGAAAAATAGTTTCAGAAGAGAAAGCCAAGCAGCTGTGAACTTATACAAATGTGCTGCTGCGTAACTTGGTAATGTGTTTCTATACTCATGAGATAAAAGGCTATAGGCTTATAGATCAGAGTGCTGAGGTATGTTTTAGTGTAAAGCCAATGGTAAAGCACAAAGCTTTCCTAATTGCATGGAGATTTTAGACGCTTAAGCAAATTCCATCCTAAAAAACTTCTTCCAAGTTCCTATGCCCAGTAAAAAAGACTTAAGTGCAAAGGACATACCAAAAGTGTTTCCTCAGCCAGAAATCACTAACTAATCCAATGCACATCCAAATCTACAGGAAGGTTCCTAATGAAACAGTGCATTCCACATTCAATCCAAAGAAAGGTAAATGGAAGCAGAATCCCTCTATTGCAGAGGTCTTGGTCTTTGTCTTCCTTTTTGAACACGTGAAGTGCAAAGGACCCCTAAGCATGTCAGTGAGAATCCTCAGGGCTGAGGCATCAGTAGCCAAGCCTAACTTAGCAAACAGGAGAAGGAAGGAGGAGGCAATAACCCCTCGAATGTCTGCTTTACCACAAACTCTTACAAGGCAGAGCTCACCAAGTCACTTAAGGACCACATCGCTCAAGGTTCACAGCAGATATGTGTAAAAGACACACAAGAAAGGTCTCCTAAATGCATGGAGAGGCAAGTGATAAGACAGTTCTACTTAATTGTGTGATGCACAGGGAAGACTTCACTGGCCAAAACTGTGTAAGGAAGCCTCTTCCATTTTAACACTGGCTGTAAAGAGAGGAAGAAATACAAGTGATTCACCTTTAAGAGAATTCCTGAAATGTGACTTTAGGGCAGGCTGTTAGGAAACAGTGTGAAAAGCACTTCTGGAAAAGCACTTGTGGAAATGGGTATGCACATTTAGTTGTTTGCAATGAGCAGCATTTGTTGATAGTGCTTGCCCCCACTTGGCTTCATGATGGGTAGTTCAACTTTACACTGTGAAATCAATCCGTTTTCTTGCCATCATAAAGTAAAATAACCGACAGAGGACCCACACTCTGTCATCTCAGTGCTTCTCAGCTGCATATTGAGGTATGAAGACAACCCATATTTGGAGGGAACATGAAATAAAAAATACCTGAACACAGTGAGAGAAAAACAGTCTAATGCTTATGGCAACAGGTAGAAACTCAGGCTACCTGCTCACTAATTACCATCACAAAACTCATTTGAACATCAGGTGGGTCACCTTATTCCCTTGTCCAACCTGCAATCTGTTTGCCTCTGAGTTACAATGTTCTGTCAAATGTGTCTCATCAGAAATGTGGCTCACAGTGCTTCAAATCGGTATCTGGAGTGGCCATATTTTTCTGTTGTAAATGAAAGAGATAAAGGACACAGCATCAAATAAGTGAAGGCAGGGAGCCACACACAAACCCTCAGAATAAATGTAATGGACAGGAGGAAGAGCAATAAAGATGCTCTGAGGTACATCTATAGTCAGAATACCAAATATTTGAAAGACTCCATCTTCCCTCCATGCTGTTTCTTGCTAGTGATATTCCACCTCTGGCCAGCTCCAGGCTCTTTGAACTCTGAAATTTCCTCTCCTTGCTCCAAACAGCCCTGCATCATGCTTTACTCAACCAGGCACTTGTAAAGGCTGGCAAATGCTATTATAAGATGTGAACAGAGGCAGCCATAAAACCCCTAGGTCAACACATGCAAATAAACCCTACACCATGTAAAATAGTAGTTCTAGCTTGAAACTTTCTTCAATGCTCCTGCTGAGCCAAAGACAGACTTCTGAGCTCTGAAGAAGCACAGATTATATTTATTTGTTGCATTAATTATTTTCACACTCCTCTACCCTTGCTGGTGTTATCAGTGAATGGCAATGAAAAAACACTACTGAAAAAAACCCACATGGAAGTCTGTTCACGCCATATGTGCAGCTACTGCAAAACAAGACATGCTGGAAATCTCTCAAGAAAACCCTGATGCCGTGATATTCCAGCTCAGCTTCTAGAACAGAAGCTCACATTTCTTCTGCTTCAATATCCATGGGAGGTCAGTGTGTAAAAAACGCAGTTTCAGTTTTCTCTCACAGGAGAAACAGCACAGGGGTTGAGGGCACAGGCATGGTCGGAACAGTAACGAGATCCGACATCATGATATGAAGTAAAGTTGCACTGAAGCAGTAGGAAGATGAGCCCTGATTATGACTCACCCAGTCACGAGTAGAAAACATAGGATCATAAGTGATGCCATGTCTTCAGTGGACTGCCAAGAACATTTGGTATTCAGGTAAGCTAGCAGCAACAGCCATTCATGCAAAGCCTTTTGAATGTAGGTAAAAGTTGTGCCACCCCTTGCCTCCTCCAAGGCTGGTGTGACATGAGAGAATCATACCTTACATGAACAATATGGGCAGTATCCTGCCTACACTGCTGTACTGAGTATACATGACAAGGTTTTGGTAGCAGGGAGGTTCAGTGGTGGGTTCTGTGAGATGACAGGAGCTGCAACCACATCCAATAGAGTCAGTTTCATCTGGCTCCAGACAGATCTGCTGCTGGCCAAGGCTGAGCCAATCAGAGATGGTAGCCCTGCTGTGATAACATATTTAAGAAGGGGTTGAAAAATGCAGCAAACAGGAGCTGAGAGGTTCTATGTTGGAACAGTTTGTGAAGAGCTGCAGCCTGTGGGAAGGACACCCATTGGAGAGATCTGTGAGGGACAGTTTCACTTCAGAAGGACCCCATGCTTCAACAGGGCAAGAGGGTGAGAAGGAAGGAGCAGCAGAGGCAATGCATGATGAACTGACCACAATGCCTCTTCCCCATCTCCTTGTGCCGTTCAGCGGGAGCACACAGAGAAGTTGGGAGTGAAGCTGAGCCTGGGAAGAAGGGAGAGGGGAATGTGTGTTTAAGATTTGTCCTTAATTTTCATTTTCCTGCTCCGATTTAGATTGGTACCAAATTAATTGCCCCAAGTGAAGTCTGGTTTGACTGTGGCAATAGTTGCTGAGTGATCTTCCTGTCCTTATCTTGACTCACAAGCTTTTCATGGTGTTTTTCTCCCCCTCTCCAATTGAACAAGGCGAGTGATAGAGCAGCTTAGTGGGCTCCTGGTGAGTAAACACGTTCAAACCAGCACAACTGCCCACGTTATTCAGGGAGGCAGGGTGTCAGCAGTTTGTCCACGGAGCTAATATTGGTCTAGGGGCAACATATCACCATGAGGCAGCCTGAAGGAGATTACAACCTTTCTCAAGAGCATTGTCTATTGTACTAGTCAATTCAACCTTTGCATGCTAGAAAAAATATTTCATTGCTCCACAATGTTACTTCTGTACTTGATTAAAACCTACAATCCACTGGGAAAGTTTTGGCTAAGTGCAGGGATATAGCTACCTGAGGGTTAGAAATATGTGAAGTTTGTGTGTGGAAAACTTTATATTGCTTCCTGTTTATGACTCCTCCTCAGCCCACATCCTCTCTCCCACTTTTCAGGTTATGATCACCCTGCTCATAAAGTAAAAAGTTTCTCATTATCAGTTTTAATGGCAGCAGCATTTCACAGAGGTAATAATTATATTATCTTAACTCCTGTAGGACTGATTTAAAAGGTTTTCATCATCTAGTTTGGGTGGAGGAATTAGAAGCGGCAGTGAAATGCATCTGCATCTATCCAAGAGGCAGTCAGAACAAGAGCTGTCTCTAATCCTTTCTCCATTTGCAGATAACAGTTGGTCTGTTAATATTAGCTGAAACTGGAGACACTAATAGGTTTTAATGGCCTTCGTTAGCCTCACCTATGCCTACAGTCACAGCCTTGCCCATGGACCCAGAGGCCTCATTAAATGAGCTTAAATGTCTTGGCTTTTTAGTTCCTACTAGAGCTGTATTGTAGGTGTATCTGGCTCTAGTTTGGCCATAGCTATGCCTGTCCTTGGGTAACGAATTGATCCAAATTCTGACCCACAGACTTAAAACTTACCCCTAAAAAATTATCTATGCTCTTCTGTCCTTTTCATCTTCTTGCCACATCACGTGTTAGACAGGCATCTCTGAAGTCAGAGAAGTACGTCTGCTTTTTGACCTTCAGGGCAGACAGCTATTCAAAACACTATGCAACTAGAATGATTCTGAGACAGCTGGCATCCCAGCCTACTGCATCCCTATGGGCTGTGAAATAATGTTGCTGTACACATGTTGAACTTCTGTGTGGCTCTACCTTGACCACAAAACCAGCAGAAGAGTCTCAGAGATTTTGTTGGATGGTTTGCAACTTGGAGCTCTTGAGAAAACCCTGCTCACTTCTATCTGTGACTGTCTAAAGGTTGCTGTATGAGTCAAATTCCTACCAAATAGAGTCTGCTAAGCAGTGTAAAGGGCAAGGGGGAAGCTGGCACCTCTCCACGTACTCAGATCAAACTCTTGACGAAAGCAAGTTAAAGGAAAGGACAATTTGACCAACTGGAATAATTTTTATTCTAGTTTTTCAATGGAAACTCTTCAAATGGAGCAAAATTGCAAGGAAAATTTCCTGTCTTCTTTGGAGAAATAATCCTGACACCTATGCAATACATGGATGTATCAGTCAGACATAGCTTTTTTACTGGTTTGCCCACTTCTTTTTCTCTCTCTTCCTCTTTTAACCGTAGTTTGAAGCATTTTTGCAGCAACTAATCAGCATTGGTAATCAGAGGTCACCTGGCAGCATGCAAAGAAAGTAGTGGGAAAATAAATCATCTCTGTGCCCTTAGGTGATGCAGTATAGTACTTAATATTGTAATTTTATCAGATATTATAAAAATCTATCCCCACAAAGACCTAAAAAAGTCTAACTCTACCACCACTGCCTTCCGTTCTGCACAATGATAAAAACGTGTGTTCCCTCATTTGGCAGTTAAGTCATGCAAAGGTTTTGCTGGCCCCTTTCTTGTTGATCAGATGATTTCTGTTCAGGCCTCTGCAGTGATGGGAAAGGGGAAATATATGAGAGGTGTCTGAGGCAGTGAAGTAATTCTCAGCTTGTTCAGGGAAGGCAAACAGACAAATCTTGCACTCTCTTTGAAATACTGGTCCAAATTCACACTGTAAAATTTCCAGTGTCAAAAAATGCTCATTATAGGTAACTCAGTAAAATTTACTATTCTGTGGTGGCTGCAATGTTATCAAGAGTCTCCAAAAATATTCTAATAGAGACATACTTTATAAGGTGATAATTACCTCTCTTGTAATTTTTACACAGTTTAGTACCTCAGAAAATATGATCCAGCTAATCCATTTACCCAAGTAAGATTAGGAGGATGGAGCAAACAGATGTGGATACTGCACTGATTTCTAAAATTGTGTGCTTTGGACTAGTGAAGAAACACCTGGGGTGGATGATTTTGAAAAAGATATGTCTGTGTTCTTTGTATTCCCCTAGCTCATAGTAACTGCTGCTTAAAGGAGAACGGGAGTTCATTACCTTATCGTTCCAGCCTGAATGAAGAAGCAGATGAAAATGATCTTTGGTGGAAATGCTGAATTCATTGTATATACATACCCCTATACATACCTCTACATATAGAACTCTTCTTTCTGTCTATTTTTTCCTGAGCCCTTGCATATGTGTATTTCTGGGAGGTTGTCTCAGGAAAACATGGAGTTTAGGGGTTTGCTTTTATTCAGTGAGTCTGCCACTTCATTTTACCAGATGAGATGACCTTGTCTGCACTACACTATATCAAAAGAGCCCTGAGTTTCAATTTTTCATCTTTGAACAGAACAAAAATCATCATAATAAATACCCACTTTGATCAGTACACAGCCAGCTAGATACATTAGTCAGCTATTTGGAAAGTCTGATCCAGAGAGATGGAGTGAAACAGAACAGCAATTTGAGCTCTTGCTGCTGCTTTTACTTCATTTCAAGTACCTACTTAGCAATGATACAAATTGCAACTGTCCTTCAAAATAGAGAAACATCCTGAAGAGCAACGGAGGAATTTCAGGCAATGAAATAGGTGGTTTCTAGGGGAATTTATGGAGTTGATCTCCCTCTTCATGTCTGGGGAAAAAAAAATAGAAGTCAGCCAAGAGTAGCCTTCACCTCAGCAAACTGCAGCTGTTTAGAGATCAAGCATCTAATTTAAGCCAGAGCAGCATCCTAAAAGAAGCATTCTACAATAGCTTCCTTTGACCAATGACCCTAAAAGGCCCTGAATCTGCAAGTTTTCTACAGTCCTGTGCTTTTAACATTCAGACTAAAGCCATCTTCATCTCAATAAACCTCAGTCCTGGATGGAACCATAGAATATCTTGAGTTGGAAGGGACTCATAAGACCACCAAGTCCAACTCCCTGCTCCTTGCAGGACTACATAACACTAAATCATATCACTAAGAGCCTTGTCCAGACCCTCCTTGAACTTTTGACAGGGCTGGTGCCATGACCATCTCCCTAGGTAGCCTTTTCTAGTGACAGACCATTCTCTCTGTGAAGAACCTTTTCCCAATGTCCAATCTGAACCTTTCCTGAAACAACCTCATTCCATTTCCACATCCACAGCAATCAAATATCAACACCTTCCTCCCTGCTGCTCCCACCTTGAGGAGGTTTTACACTGCAATGAGGTCACCCCTCAGCCTTCTCTTCTCCACACTGAAAATATCAAATGACCTCAACTGCTTCTCATAAATCTTGCCCTTGAGACCTTACATCTTGGTCACCCTTCTCTGGACATGGCCTTTTTTGCTGCCAGGGCACACTGTTAACCCATACTCAACTTGTCATTAACCCAAACTTGAGCTCTCTTTCTGTGAAACTGGTCTCTAGCCTCCCATCCACCAATCTCTACATATAACCAGGATTATCCCAGCCCTGGTGAAATGCTCTGGTGAAATGGTTGGTGACTGCCTAGCAATCTAGTCTATTCAGATCTTTCTATAAGGCCTCTCTGCCCTCAAGGCACTCCACAGTTCCTCCCATTTTAGTATTATAGGCAAAATACTTAATGTATATTCTATTCTTGTATCCACATAATTTATAAAAATGCTACAAATTATAAGAACATTATCTAGTTTGCTGGTGACTATTTTGCCATCAGGAAACAAAGCATTATATACCTGTAGCACAAGCTGGGATACATGCAATTTTTGGTGTCAATAACAAATACATGCTTACTATATGTGCGCATGAGGAATTTTTCACCATCTAGCATCCAAGCTGGGGCTCTACAATGTCAGGTACCAGGAATTAGCTTTGGGTAATAAAGAAGACCCACCACAACTCCTGGCTTGTTGCTGAAACCTGTCATCTCCACCACTCCACTCCACCCCTCCACCCTTTTTATAGCATAACTCCAAACCATATTACTTCGTTAGACCATGAATTACGAATGCCACAATGTAAATAGTCCAAAGACCGAGTTAAAAGAACATCTGTTCTCCAGCATGCAACTACAGCTCCTGGAGCTGCAGTCTGGAGCCATCTTTAATTGCAGAGGGCTTTTTAATCTGAGCACTGCCCAACATGGAGCATTGAAGTATAAATTAGTACTGACAGAAAGCAACATTTATGGAACCATGCCTACATGAGGTTTTTGCATTTCTCTAGGGCTGATACCTCAAACATTTTGCAGCAGGACTGCATCCCAAGATAACTGGTTACTGTTTGATTTAGGTAAGAAGTGCTGTTGACTCATTCAACAACAGCTTTTGAGCTTGCCACAATTACTGACAGCTTAGAAGAAGGTACCTGCGAGCTGGACCCAAATTCACACCCCAAATGTCAGGACCAAAGAATGGCAGCTTGGAGTTGAAAACCATACATTTTGCAGATGCTGCCCCAGCTCTGTAATTCTGCACTTGGAGCTTTCATTCTGTTAGGTTTACAAACAACTTTGGGATATCTCAAACCTTTCAAGGCTCCAATAACCAGGGAAAGACAATTCATCTGTCAGTAGACAACATCTTAAGTCACTCCTGCTGCTACAGAACATGTGCCACAGAGGTTACAGAGGCTGATATCTTTCTCTTGTTCTCTGCAGCAGCTAAGCAATAAAAACATGACATCAGTAAAGTAACCTGGCTGGCTTTTGACACTGACCCTTTGTGCCAACACTTACAATCCACTGAGACTGAGCTGTAGATGTCAGTGCAAGGAATACCCTCTGCCCTGCCAAAGTTTTGCTCTTTGCTTTGTTAACACCCACTGCAGCAGTTTTACAAGGCCCTTCACCAGTGGCTCTTGATCAAATGCTCAGACATGAGATAGGAGATTCTCCCCAGAACCTTTTCAGGATGCTTGTTCTGCAAGTTGAGGTGAAATTACCAGGTGCAGTGTCTGAATTAAACCCATAGAAGAATGTCCTGGGTTTGGCTGGGTTAAAGTTAATTTTCTTCCTAATAGCTGGTGCAGTGTTGTGCTCTGGCATTAGTCTGAGAACAATGCTGATAACACACCAATGTTTTAATTGTTGCTCAGTAGCACTTAACCTGCTCAAGGACTTTTCAGTCTCTCATGCTCTGCCAGTGAGGAGGAGCACGAGAAGCCAGAAGAGAGCAGAGACAAGACACCAGACCCAAACTAGCCAAACGGATATTCCATACCACAGCACATTGGTATATAAACTCAGTATATGAACTGGGGGGAGTTACCCTGGAAGGGCTGGGCATCGCTCAGCAGGTGATGAGAAATTGTATTGTGCATAACTGCAGTTTTGTGTTTTTTTTCTTTTCTCTTTTAGTTTTATATATGTCTCCTTGTTATTTCCCTTAGTAGTAGTAGTAATATATTGTACTTTATTTTAGTTATTAAACTGTTCTTATCTCAACCTGTGGGTTTTACACTCTTTTGATTTTCCTCCCCATCCCACCCAGTGGTCAGGGAGCGGCAGCTTCTAGAAAAATTGCTAAGAAAACTAACTCTATTCAAGCTGAAAACATATCCAGGTTAAAGTCCACAGCTTATGGCCTAAGGTTTCAGCAAATCTACTCATGCTAAGCAATTAAAGCTAAGCAAATAACACACTAAATCACATGATGCTATAACTCAAAATGACTCAAACTCTTTAAAACTTATTTATTTAAGCTGAATAACTAATATCTCTCAACAGTTACATTGAATAACTCTAATCAGCTATTTGGAGATATTTTGTTAACAACTGCCAAAAAATTAAAGTGCATCTCTGTTTCCAAATACAGAGATATTACGACTGTTTGGGAGAGGAAGCCAGGTAGCAAAAGAGCACAAATCATGGCATTTCAATTTTTCTGCACAGCTAGAGTGTACAATATATTCAGAAGTTACTTAAGTTCCTTTTTTATGGAGCTGGAAATTCCCTCACTTCCTCAGCTACACTATCCAGCAAGCAATGTCAGAAAGCACTAAAAACATTGTCAAAAGATCTGATTCTTAAATGCATTCACACCAGTATGATTTTTCTGTCACAGAATCAATCTGATACTTTTGTGCCCTCTTGACTATTTGCAAGTTTGGTCTAGAAAGGCAATTTGCACTGTTCTTTCTATTTAAAAGCAAGAAGATCTTGCAGAGCTAAGACCTGTTTCTGGGTTTCCTCTCAAAGATAAGTTGTGTGCCATATTCTAAAGGAAATGTGGGGTTTGGTACCCATTTGCTTCTGATATTTTTATTTGGTGGCTGTGTTAAGAAAACTCCCAAGCACAGAGTGTCAAATCGCAATTCACAGCTGTTTACAAGGCACTGAGCTTTGCTAGCAGTTGACAGATGCACTGCTTTCCCATCCTAAAAAGATGCTGGCCAGAGTCAAGCTGAAAAGCTTGTGTGTGATTTAATTGTATGTGATTGTGTATTGCTTTACAGAAGTCATGTCCTAGACAGTGAACCTGTATCTTAGAGATCCAGGAACAAAGATGGGAAGATAATCTGCACAAAGCTGACTTAAAGCAAGTTATTTGCACCCATCTTTCCACTCACTTTGAACAGATGTACTACTTATGACAAGTTATATTAGAAGAGTGTTATAAGAATTGTAATTTATGTAAATCAAATCCATCTTGCAGATACGTCTTTGTGGCAGTGTGCTCCCCACCCATCAACCTGACCTTTGTTTCCTTAACTCTGCTCAAGTGATAACCATCAGTGGTTGGGCTAATGGATGCATCTTGTTGTAATGGCTGCATCCAATGCAAAGTGGACTGGAGGAGAGAGATAATGATAAAATGGCAAAGAGCTAATCTGAACAATGTGCACACACACACACACACACTGCAAACCATAGTGCTGATCAAGGTCTGACTCAAGCCAAGTTTGGAAAAACAAAACTCTATCTATCTTCCTAGGTATGCAAATATGACTATGATTCAATCATCTTACTCCAGACACAGGGGACAGCCCAGGGCCTGCTGAGTTCTTCCATACAGCAGCAAGTTGCATGCCAGGATCTCCCCTCGAATAGGAATGCCTCTCAAGGTTATTTCTCGAGGCTGAGAGATTCCTTGCTGCAACAGATTCCCAGTAAGTGATTGATAGAATGCTGAACTTTGAAATCTTAGCTAAGCGATATAAAGGATTGATTGTGCACATATAATCCTTTAGACTGATTATAAACTGATGGCAAAGTCTGGGACTAAGAGTGGATCCAGCCACACCTAGACTCCTCTCTGAGAAATCTAGAAAGCAAAGGGGTCCTTTCTGAACCTCACGACTCAACAAAAGGGTCTCCCTGACAGTTTAGTCTGACTCTGCCGTCTATGCAGTAAATACTTGTGTATGTTGGCACCAAATCTCTTAAAATCACAGTTGCATTTATTATACTTTGTTAAATTGACGATTTATATTGATAACTATATTGCTACTTCTATCTTATGAGTGAAATGTTTCACTCCATCCATGAGAGTCTTCCTCGCTGCTTAGAATTTTATTCTTTTATGGTTAAGAAATGCAGTTTCTCACTATCCCATGGAAAGACAGATTGACTATGTTTATGTTCTGAATTCTGCTGCTCTATCACTTTGAAAGAGCAAAAACTCAGTCTTGTCAATGCTATGAAATGCTTGCAATTGTGCTTCGTCCTAAAAACCTTTCTTTTTAAACCAAGCTTTTGTTTAAATTTTAATTGTTTCCACATTGCAGTCTTGACCGCAGTTTCTCTGAATGATAAAAGGCATTCAGAAAGATCCATGTATGCATTAAACATTTGCTCCCAACAAGGGATGAGTTCTTTAATCCTGTTAATGCTAAACTGAATTATTCAATTAATTCAAACATCTCTCTGAGCTTCATTCCCCAATTTCTCTTTTGCAATATCAAGAGTCAAACCTTCAATTGATTGGATGCCTTTCTCCATCAGTTAGCAAAGTAGTGTGTACATTGTTTAATTGTATTTGTTGAGCATTTCCAAGCCAGAAGAATTAATGATGAGCTGCAGTTATACAGCATCAGGTTTAACTTTCTCTCTATCCAACCCAACAATTGAAAGAGAGAATGAATAGGCAGGGGGGAGAAGGAGAAAAGAGGTAGACATACAGAGGGAAATGTGGCCACTCCCTGCTTCATGCCTTTCATGAACTGGACTGTTACTAACATTCATCAGACACTGGCAATAAAGATATAACAATTCGGCAATGCACCACAAGATCTTATTTTCAGAAATGCAAATGACAACTCAAGTCAAGAAGTGAAAGACAAAACATTCTGTTCATTTCACCAGCTGACAATGCCATCAAGTTCCAAAATCTTTGGTCTTCACTTTCAAATAAATGTAAAAGTTTTACACTGGCCTTTATAAAGCAGAGCCTAGTCCCCAGATGCATCTAGGATAGAGAAAAGGCAGCACTAATTCCTGGCAGAGCAAGGCCAATGTTAGACTCAGTGACGGATGAGTCACTGATGAAGAGGGCGAAGCTTTCCATTGACTTAGCCTCCTGTCTGCCCTCGAGCTTAGTTTTCAAACGTTCTCAACTCTGGCGACATGGACCAACATCAAAGGGAGTAACCAGGGCTTTATAGCTGTGAAGTCAGACCCAACATACTGACTTGGCAGACATTTGTCATCTGAGCTTCAATGGTCTCACCCACTCATTGCCAAACATTCCTTCCACGTTGATCAACATCTATCAAATACAAATTAATACTAACTCCACTGCATTCTCAAAAAGGCATGCCTCATGAAAATGTCTTTTATTCCATATTGTTTACCATGAATAGACTCTAACAGACATCATTAATGTGCTGATCCTGCAATGTTGCTTCAATAAACAAATTACTGAAAAATCTTTAAATTGCTCTAGATTCATTAAGAAGGAAGTAATGTATCAAAATTACCCTATTTCTTGTTATTTGTTATTTTACATTGTGTTTGATTTAGTAGTCTGGTTTTTTTGCATGCATACATTTTTGTTCTTAATAATTTGGGAATAGACTCCAAAGGTTCTGATACTGATTTTACCCTTTGATCAAATATTGATAGGAGATCAATAATCCAGAGAGCAACGTGCAGGGTTAAACAACATCCTCTATAATTAGCTCATGGTCATTAGATGACCTCCCTTATAATCTTATAACATTTTATTTCCTCTCTGCCATCTTACCAAAATAAAAATAAATTGAGTGGGAAAACAGTGTTATGTCAGATCCCAGTGCATTGAAAGTGCTGGAAAACTGTGTGTTAAAGAACATGTTACAGGGAAGATGATGTTCCAATTAAAGCATCTGAAGCATTTGAAATCTGACACATCCTAGATACATATAACGAAACAATGCATTTTCAGCTAAAGGAAAATCCTTATAATTGAAGCCCAAAGAGAGTTCCTTGAAAAGCTTCCCACTGCAGTGCTGCCTAACGCTGGTGGTTATGCTATGAGTACTTAATGATCTGGCTTTGTTCAGCTAAACCAGGAACTGATTGCCTGGAACAGTGCTTCAGTTGAGGCAGTGGGAATACAAAGACAGAAGCCAACTTGAGAATAACCCTAGAGCTGATGGAAAAACATGTACTGGCAATCCAAGCAAAGGCAGTAATTGAAGCAACACTCACCACTCTGAAGAAGCGGGGAGACAATAGAGCTCCCCGTCAGCCCTGCTGCAGGCTGAGGAAGCAGGACTTTTAGCCGTAAACCAACTGGCATGCATACACTTCTGGTGGATAAGACTTTGGCAGACCATGACATCATACTATGCAGGGCATCTCTGCACAGAGCTTCTCTAACTGCTGGCGCCTAACAGCTGCCTGGCAGTGGGCTCACCTAGGCTGAAGTGCCTCTGCACCAGTTCATGCAGGATAGGCAGCAAACAGGAGGAGTTGGAAGCCACTGTGAAGCTAGAAAGCTACAACCTGGTGGCCATTACTGAAACTTGGTGGGACAGATCCCATGACTGGAGTGCGGCTATCAATGGCTACAGGCTGTTCAGAAGGGTTAGGCAAGGAAGGAAGGGTGGAGGGGTTGCCCTCCACATCAAGACGATGGAAAGAGTATGAACAGTTGTTTCTGAAGAATGGCCACTAGCAAATTGAAAGCTTTATGGGTAAGAATCAGATACCAAGGCAACAAAGGAAACCTTGTGGTTGGTGTCTACTAAGGACAACTCAGTCAGGGGGAGACTATTAATGAAGCCTTCTTACTCCCAGCTACAGGAGGCATCATGCTTACATGGAAGATCAGGCACATGGAGGACAGGGAGGTGATTCAAGACAGCCAGCACAACTTCACCAAGAGCAAGTCTTGCCTGACCAACTTAGGAGTCTTCTATGATGAACTACAAAGAACAAAGGAAGGACTATAGATGTTGTCTATCTGGACTTCTGTAAAGCCTGTGACACAGTCCCCTGCAATGTCCTTCTCTTTAAATTGGAGAGATATGGATTTGATGAGTGGACTGTTCAGTGAATGAGGAATTGCCTGGATCGTTGCATCCAGAGAGTAGAGGTCAATTGTTCAATGTCGGGATGTGCACCAGTGACAAGTCACGTCCCTCAGGGGTCCATACTGGGACCAGTAGTGTTTAATATCTTCATCAAAGACATAGACAATGGGATTGAGTGCACTGTCAGCAAGTTTTCAGATGACACCAAGCTGAGTGGTATGGTTGACATGCCTGAGGGATGGGATGCCATCTGGAGGTATTTGGACAGGCTCGAGATGTGGGCCAGTGCAAAACTCATGAGGTCCAACAAGGCCAAGTGCAGGGTCCTGCACTTGAGTCAGGGCAACCCCCGCTATCAATACAGGCTGGTAGATGAAGGGATTGAGAGTATCCCTGAGGAGAAGAACTTCGGAGTACTGATGGATGAAAGATTTGTCATGAGCTGGCAGTGTGCGCTTGCAGCCCAGAAGTCAAATCATATCTTGGGCTGCATCCAAAGAAGTGTAGCTAGAAGTCTGAGGGAGGTAACTCTGCCCCTCCACTCTAATGAGACCCCACCTGCAGTACTGCTTCCAGCTCTGGAGTCCTCAGTACATGAAAGACATAGACCTGTTGGACTGAGTCCAGAGGAGGGCCACAAAAATCATCAGATGGTCGGAACACCTCTCCTATGAAGACAGGCTGAGAGAGTTGGGGTTGTTCAGCCTGGAGAAGACTCCGGCGAGACCTTATTGTGGCCTTTCAGTTCTTAAAAGGGGCCTATAAGAAAGAAAGGGAGAGACATTTTAGCAGGGCCTGTTTAGCCCCTCAATAGGACAAGGGGTAACGATGTTAAACTGAAAGAGGGGGTTGGACCAGATGACCTTTGAAAGTACCTTCCAACCCAAACTATTTTATGATTCTATTCTATGATTCTATGATTTTATTTCTGTTAGGAAGAAAAAAATAACACAATTGCAGTTATGCAACAGTTTAAGAAAGTCAAACTTGCATCAGACCCTCCGCAGCTGAATACACACACCAAGGAAAAAAATCACATGAAAAAAAACACCAACAAAGAAACAAGGAAGAAAAAGAAAAGAAAAACTAAAAACAAACAACAGCTACCAACTACTTACTCTGACGTACTCTACCACAAGTCCCCAGCTACAATATAACTCGATACTTTCTCTAAAATATTTTGCTTACAGCACTCCATCTTCCAACCAATGTTATCAAATGTAATAAATGCAATAAATGCCTGGCTTCTTCTGGAGCTTATGTTGGAAATAAAAAAACCTGGAATATGTTATTTGTTATAAAGACCAGAGAGGGTGTTGTGACCAGTGGAGTGCCAAAATGACATTTGCACTTCAGTGACAAACAAGCCTAAGTGTATTAATAAAGCCCATGTGCTTTTCATTGCTGCTAAGGTAAAGACTGCCCTCTGGAGCAGGTCTGGAGAAAGATCAGGCCTGCAAATTCTACTCATATGCTGCAAAATCACCAACAGTCCTACCTGCATTATAATTGAGGAGACAGGTTGAAAGATTTTTGGTTAATTGTTATTTTTATATCTGGTTTACGTCAGAATGACTAACTCATGTTTTCCTATATGCAGACCCAGCAAAGGTGGTGACAGTATTTAACAATCATTGCATCAATGTTCTGGCTCTCCGATAGGTACCTTTCCTGTATGGATTTCACCCAGACCCATCATCTGTCATGCTGCAAAATAATCTTAGTGCTAATTGAGGTGGGACCTCCCAACACATACAAGGCAACTGATTTTCCTCTGTCCTTCTCCCAGCCTGGAAAATAATGATCTCAGTGCCAGTGAAAAAAACAACAGATTATCAGTTTAGTTAAGTCTGAAAAATCCAAACCTCAAAGATACTTTGAAGATTTGAAACAGACAAATGAACAAAATTTGTGTTTCTGAAGCTGTATTTTCATTTTTGGCTCCTAAAAGAGCATTTAGAGTCTAACTTTACTAGTTTCAATGTTACGCTTCATAAAAGCTTAATTTTTACGGACTTTGGCAGCAATACAGCTCACGGTGTGGCTTTACATTTCTGGCCTATACACTTCTTCATGTGAAGGCAGGCAGCACTTCAGCTCAGTGTAAAGGAAGTCATACCAGGAATTCATCGCACTTTAAAGAATATAAACCTATTTTATATAATATAACCAATTCCATTTCCTTTGGTAATATTTCTTTCAAGGCAGGTTGGATAACTCATTTACAGCATCATGAGGGTTTGGCGGTGACGCTCCCCAAGTGCCTGGGACCACCACAAGACCAGCAAAGGAGACCCATCAGTGAGACCCACCAGCAGTTCCCCTCTTGGCTCATACTTGGACACTGCCTTTAACTCAATGCTAAACACTAACATAGGAAATCAGGCCTCTGAGACATCACAAAGGCACAGCTGCACATGTAAAGAATTGATGATAGCAGAAACCCAAACTTTCAGAGCAGCCTGATGTCAAGGCCCTGAAAGCACTAATGGGCCTGATCACACTCTCCTCCACCTTTGTCTACCGCCACTGAAGACCAGACATCTACATTTCACACCGTGCTCTATGAATGCCCCAAACTGGCTGTGTTGCAGCCAAGCCTGGGGGCCATGGACCCTATTGAGCTGGACACTGACCCAAAAAATACTTCCTGCCTTGTCTGTCTGGCCAATTTGCAGATGCTGGTTGCCATTCCCCAAGCTAATCCTGTTCACTGTGGGATGGTCCCTTGCTGGGAAGATCCCTACCCTGACAGCCACATTATCTGCTGCAGCTCTTGGCTCTCTATCCCTTACAGAGCAGCCAGCTCCAGCTGCTCCTTGATAGTTGAGAAGCGACTGCAGTATTTTTTTGTGTAGATAGGAGCCAAGACCTGGCACTTTCTTGATGATAGCAGATCAGATGGTGATAGCAGAGTCTGAAATTAAGCACAGAAGCAAGAAAATCATGCGTGGTTCTCAAAGGCTCATGCACAGTTTGGACTAAATGGTGGTTCTTTCAAGCACCTGACTTGGCCACAACATGCAGACTTTGCAACTACATCCATCTCTCTAGAACGTGACACTTATTCCATTGGAAGGGCCCTCTGGAGAACCTTTTTGAGACAAAACCATCTTTCTGCAAAGCAGAGAGCATGCTGTGTGCCCAGAGGAATACATCTCCATGTGAAGGCAGTGAATGTACACGGATTTGTATCACAGCCACTTGCTTTTCTGCAGATCCCAAAATGTTGCAGAAGAGCCCAGAGACATTGTTCTAAACAAGTGTTTCATGCTGCTGCCAGCAGAGACTGAAATCTGCCTTCAGGGCACTGGATTTTACTTCATCAAAAGAAAACACTCCTTGGAGAAGAAAGTACTTCTCTTCATTTCAGTCCCAAAATATCAAGCATACCATGATCTTCCAGGAAAAAAGAGAGAGCTCAGCTACCCTACGCTTTGATTGAGTATGCTGATTGGAAATTTTCCAAGTCTGAAGGTAGCAAACTTTACATTTCAGGCAGTTTTAGACTTTTTTATTAATAATGCACTTGCAGATTTTATACGTCTCTTTACTGCTACTGTCTGGATAATAGCACAAAGTATTACAACTGTATCTGCTTCCCCCCAACTTCTATCCCAATCTTGGAAAGCAGCAGAAGTAAAAAAACCCCAACACTGCCATTATATAATAAAAAGTTACACAGCAGTGCAAATTTGAATTCAGTGTGATTGAGTAGCACCACTTGTAGCAGGAAACGTAAAGAAAAAGAAGGAAAAAAAGCCAGTGCTCATTCAATCTGTTCTGGATATGTTGTGATTTCTCAGATCTGAATATAGAACAAACCACATGCATCTGGTCCGTGCTCCTGAATTCCTTGATTTACAGCAGTTCTTCTAGCTGTTCATGGTAGAGCTGAGAGGGAACTCTACTTCTCAGTAGAAATCAAAAGCTTCCCAAGCTGTTAAGATACCTCTTGCCCAGTAAAACCAACAGAGCCCACTGCTTCTTCAGTGCTTTTACCTAAAAAACACAGCTGATTTTATGTCCACTGGAAGTGCATTTTCTCCCTCTCCATCCAAATGCTGTGACTAATATCACAGAAGCTTCTGCCAGGATGAAGTCCCTGTATAGTAGATGTGGGACATGTCTGTGTATCAAAAGTGACTACTGTTTCTCCACTAAGCCTGTGACTTGGTGACTAAGTAAAGAGAGAAACATCTTCTCCGTTCTATAAAAGAAGTGAAGCCTAGCCAAGAAGAAGAGTAGGGTAGGTTTCAACTACTGTGGGCCATGTAAAACTCTGTCCAAGCAAGATATCCAGACTTCCTCTTGTCAGAGAGATAAACATCTTCAGAGGGCAGTTCATCTCCCCATCACTAAAACCACCTCTAGAAATTGTAGGATCATCAAGGCTGGAAAAGACCTTTGAGGTCATCGAGTACAACGATTAACCTGTTCACTGACGGTCCCTCAACCACTTCCTTGAGCAACCTGTTCCAATGCTTGATGAAGAAATGCTTTTGGTGAAGAAATTTTTCCTAATATACAATCTTAAACTTTCCCTGTGCAACTTGAGGCAGTATCATTCCCTTTGTATCACTTATTACTTGGGAAAACAGAATGACACCCACCTCACTACATCCTCCTTTTGGGTAGTTGTAGAGGCCAATAAGGTCTCCCCTGAGCCTCCTTGTCTCCAGACTAAACAACCCCAGTTCCCTCAGCCACTCCTCATCAGACTTGTGCTCCAGACCCTTCACCAGCTCCATTGCCCTTCTCTGGAC